>JADLZK010007528.1:0-17500 GCA_015847255.1 Hyparrhenia diplandra | reverse complement strand
TCCATTATCTCGTGACCAAGACGGCACGTGAAGTATTGCCAAGACTCTCATAACGTAGATTCAATTTAATATGAAAACTCTATAAGAATTCCCCTCTAGACCCTCACTCAGCTCTCTACCTCCTTACTTCATCAATCATGCTCTTGTGCAAATTCTCATGGCTGCTCTTACCCCCGTCCCACTCTACGATCTTTTTTCATTTACTATCTGCTTTTGCTCCTTCTGCCAGCGAATGTTTCTTTTGAGATGGACTTTTTGTTTGCCGTTAGAAAGTCGAAGTCAAGACCAACTAACTAGAATTCTCAAATGCAAGGTCTCTTCGTAGTTGGTGAAGGGAATGCTTGCTTTATTGTTGATTTGCCCGCTTAGTTGGAAATTTCTGATTAAACTTTTCAGAGAGTTGCATTGTCAACTACTTGGAAAACATGTGTCGTTAAACTACCTTCCGACGCAGCCGAGACTTTTTCATGTTTTACGTCCCTCACTCATAACTCTTCTTAATTATCATGACTAAAAGGTATAAAATATGGCTTCTTGGCCCTTTTGCTTGTGGAATGAGTATAAAAATAAGGCCCCTATTCCCCTGTATTGTGAACTTGGACCTGCTTCCTTACCCCCTAAAAATACTAAACGCTATATTTAGAAAGATTCTCTTTGCGAGGAAAAAATGGAGATAACTCTTCTTCCGCCGATAAGACCCCGAAGTTAGACGAGAGCCCCCACTTCAATATCTATAAGGAAGACAGATTCTTGGCAAGCACAAGTAAGCATTGGGACATGCCATGGAAGGACATTTCGGTGAGATTTGACCACGATTCATCTATGTCCAAAAAGGTTAATCCGGAAAATGAACCGTGGTTTTAAGTAGAAAGTGTCCGAGAAGGCGAGGATGGATCGACGCTACCTAGAAAGAGAAATTCATCTAGAAGGGAAGGTTGTTCGGTGCTTGAGAATCATTTAGAAAAGGGACTTCGAGTTATCGACAAGTAAAGGCAATGGAGTACTAAAAGAAGCTTGTTGGCATAGAGGATCCGAAGGAGACGACGAATTGCCCTATTTTACCGAAAACCATAACTAGAGAAAGAACTCATGAAAGTGTTAAGCATTGTATTTGAGAGACAATCGCCATGTGTTAAGCATTTGTGCAATCCACCGGCCCAGCCACTTGAAGTTTAATATTGGATCGGACCGAGGTCCCCAGGGACGAGAAGATCGGCAACCGACACCTTGGCTTAAAGACTTATGCTCAATGCATCCACTCTTTGCGCTCGAATGCATTGGTCGACTCTTCGATGGACTTTACCATGCATAGAGAAGTGAGGAACATCGTCATTGATGATATTAATAAAGCGTTGGACGAAGAATAGCGGAGGCAAGGCGAGCAACCCCGCTATATATGTATGTATCCGGACTATGATGTATCCAGCTCGGTTGGAAAGCACTAGTTTACTTCCTCGCTACGAGACCCATTCTTCTTTGGACATGCCCGACCCTAGCTTATTGGACAGTTGCAGAAACGAGTAGGTGTATCGACCAGGACTAGTAGTTTTACTAGGTGTTCTAATCTAAGGGGGTAGAATGACTAGTAGTTACAGCCGGAAAGATATATAATTCATTTCGGCTCCGGGCCGGCTAGTGTAACGAAAAGATATAGCTCGATTGTCTTGGACAGGCTTCGAACGAGCAAACAAGATATATATATACTATTGAGGCTTCTGGCCAGCTCAATCCGGTGCTTGTTGGTTAGTTGGAACAACTAGTAGGAAAGCTACTTCTACTTGGACAGCTCATCAGCCCTATATTCCCTTGTTCCAGCAAGCAAACAAATAGAATAGTTGGAACGAATAGACAAGTGGCAGGGACAGTGCTACCAGCTAGTTAACTTCAGTTCATTCTTTACTTTTCTTGTGTAGCTTTGCTACGCAACCCCGCATTCGAAATTAGTACTTACTTGGACAGCAGGTAAAGCGTAGTAGTATATGGTAGTCAGCTTTGAATTGTTCTCGTGTAGAATGCCTATTGGTTTTTCACGAAACAAGACTATATGTGGACAGTACATAGGTATCAAGAAAGAGGGCTAGCTCTGTTTGAATAGTTACCACCAAGAAAAGACTACTCAAAAATGCTCTGCGCCGTTTCAAGCAAGCAAAGCGCCGCTACATAATCGGCTACTTCTAGGTGGTAGCCGTGGGTCAACGATCTATTCTTGTTGGTTTGGATGGAGAGCGGCTTGATGTCATGGAGAAGGGCCTAACTAAGGGCTAAACTCAACCTAGAACCTCCTATATATAGTTTTGGATGGGTATAGCAATGCGGCTTTGTTTCACAAGCTTGTTAGCACCGTGCAATTTGCTTGAGAGGAATGAAGTACATGTGAATGCAGCTTTTGACAATGCGGATCGAGAAACGAACTTTCTCGATCAAGGCGATACGGTAAGTAAGTATAGGATGGTCTATGTCTTTCAACCAAACGACGAAGGATGGTAGGTAGGCAATCAGGTATGGCTTTGGTTAAAGTGAATTTACGACTCAAATGAAATCTTAATTATTAGCGCTATCGGGGACTGAATAAGCAAACATATGAACCTTGTCTCGCCTTTGCCCCACTCTTGATATCGAAAATACGCCTTCCATTCTTTCTAGTTCCTCACCTCATGTACTAGCTTCTACGCATTTTATCTAGCTTTTTCGCATCTAGCTTCTATGCATTTTATTAGATCGACTATCCTTTTGATCCTTTCTATTCTATAATATAAAGAGAAGCTTGCCTTGATAAAACACAGACCTACGATCCAATGGCTTGCTTGCCTACCGGAAAAGCACTTACGAGCACTTGCAAAGGCTTGCTTCTCAACGGCTAGAGGAGAAAGAAGCCGAGAGACTATCGAAAGCACATTCCCTTGCCATACACATACCTATACTTCACATCCGGATTGATTCCTTCTCTAAAGGACTTGCCTTTTGAATTTACCTTCAAAGCTGGCTTTACCTATTTATCTTGACCAGAAAGGAATTGATAAAGAGGACCCATGGCGAAATGCCATGTCAGTGCACCTATCGTAATCGAACAAACCAATTCCCAAATCCCAAACATTGGAAAATCAAAGCATTTCCACCTGAACAAATACTAAATGTTCCTCCCTTGATGTTCATGTTTCGATTTGTATTCACGTATAAGAAAGAGATTATTCCCTAGAGCGACAACCCAAGCGGTTGTTCAGTATTTCATTTTCTTCAAAGGCACATGCACTAGGTTACTTACGGAATCTCAAAGAAAGAGTCGTCCAGAACACTTCGTTAGATTTGCATGTGTTAAGCATATAGCCGAAGTAGCCTAAAGCGCTTCAACCTGCTCTTACAAGACGAATCTCTTTCTATACGCAATTGAAACTAGAGTCTACTCCTTTAAGTCTGAAATATCAGTGGAGACGGTAAAAAGATTAGGTGCCTTTTTTCTTTACTCTTTATAAGATAAGGAAGATCGATAAGTTGCTAATTTTGCTAAGTCAACTCCACTTCGAATCTAGCTCTCCATAAGAGGCCCAATGAGACAAGTAGTTTATCGAAGCTCATTACGAAGATTGTAGTCCTTATTTCTGAATAGAATAATTGAATGGCTTGCATTGAATTGGGTCGCTTCAATCAACCTTTCGCCCCTTCGTTTCTATATTTTATGTTCTTTGCTTAGGATTCGTCCCTTCGTTTCTCTCTTTTTCGTTCTTAGGAAGGGAAGATGCTCCAACACGGATAGAAGTTAGTTCTTCTTCGTAAAGAGATCTCGAATCATGCCAAAATGATGGTTTGGTACGGATTGCGAGATCTAAGATCAGCACATACTTCAACTAAACTGAACACCCTGGTCAGAGAGCTCTCCAAAGTCAATATTGGGCCCAATTTGTTGTGTAATGAACGAGGGCGAGTAGTTCACTCTTTATATTGGAAGAATACCCGCTTGTAAATACCGATATCGATCTCTTCCAATCGATGTTTGTGAGAAAGCGATGATCGGAGTTCATTTCATGGTAGGTTGTTTGAAAAAAGCAATCAATTCATTTTGTTATTTGGAGCAAAAAGATGGTCACCGGAAATTGTTATCGAAAATTAGTAGTCCCGCGGTGATAACCGCTCAACATTATCCGAGAGAGCATCCTCGTGTTAAGGGAGTGCATTGCATACCAGGCACAATATGTAATAGAACCTCGTAACACTCAACAATACGTAAGAATGAAGCATAAGAGTGATCGTAGTCCCGCCCACAAGTGATAACGATGATTCTCGCAGTAGGTGAGTTTCAAGAGCCACCAATTAGGTCCGATACACTAGAGGGACTCTTGATTAAACGGTCACCGAGCTACTTGCCATTGAACGAGGAGGGCATAGGGCAATTAGTAGCAAAAGGTAGAACGTAAAGTGGTTCCACGTAAGAGGTAGACTTGAGAATGTAATCACCTCCTTTTTTTCCCCTACGTGGTTCACCTTCACTCGTTCTCGATTCTAAATATTAGGAATCGATCTTCCATGGTAAAAGCCCTACAGGGAATCCTCAAGTAATACCTCTACACTAGCATCAAAGGGCTCGCCTACTAGCTAGGAAAGGGCGGGCTTTGAATACGAGCTCTTTCTTAATTATGTGACTTCCTGCACTCAACAAGAGAATGAGCTCGAACCATACGCCTGCCTCCTCTCGCACTAGTAATTCCCTACATGCGCTATAGGCAAGAAAGAGTGAGACTCTTCAAGTCAAAGAGCGGAAGGAAGCACGGACGAAGGGGGTTGGGCGAGCTAGGCCGACTATCGAGAGGAAGGGGGGGTTTAAGTTGAAGTGGTCAATCAATAGACATCCCGGAGCTCCCCGTTGGTAATAGGAAAAATGTGTTGCTCGCAGCGCCTAGGTTACGTGACCACGTGAAAAGAAGATATTGAATTTAGACTCTTCCTCGCCTTGGCCGTATGGTGTAAAACGTGGTATTTGCATCTCCCTCTTTTATCCACCTTACCTTGGCTCTCTCGGCATGCTTTCATTTCTTCAAAAGTGATATCATCCACTACAGAAACCCGTGCTTGAACTATGTCCTTCGTCTTTATTCGCCGGCTTATTGGCTCCTTTCTTTTACCTACCTTGCTTCTCGTATGCGAACCCGAAAGCAAAGGAAAGCGTCGTGAGAGCTTACTCATTTGTTCGTGTTTGCCGTAACGGTAGCATTATTCCCATTTCCCTTAGGAAGCGAGTAGGATAGGAATAGCTTGCTACGCCGAGGATAATATGCTTTGCGTTAGGTAGGAATGCGTCTCAACAGAGCGGGTAGGAAACCGTTCCCGATCTGGATCTTGGATAAGCGGGAAGAACGTCTATAGCTCGGAAAAGGTCTAGGAATATATCTATCGTATTAATAGCTCGTCTCGTACCTATAATTATTAGCTAGCGCTAGGGGATGATTAAACCGCTAGGGATAACTGATCATGGGCATTTCCTTCCAAATACTATACTATCTTGAAAAGTAAACCGTTCCCTTGACAAAGCAAGCTATGGGTATTGCAAATCAACTAATTGTTCACTAATACCACCTCCTCTGTATCTACTATTGGTTGACTGAAAATAAACCAAAAAGCAAAGGCGTTGCACATCTTCGAAAAGATAAGGGCTCGTATCGGCTCAATCGAACAAGGCGAGGGTATATAGGGAATAGTAGAACATATTGATTATCCTATTGGATTGGTTCCGCATCGAGATATGATGACTCAATGGGCATTGAGAGTTTCGATTCAATGTGGGAATGACTAAGACAAGTTAGGCGAAACAGATATGCATGCACCATAGAGGTTTATCCACCATAGGTTTGTACACAAGAATAGTAGTCACAAATGAGGATGCACATAAATCGGATCTGCACTTTGCGGTATAAGTGAAAGGTTTTGGAAACAAAGATAATGAACGTAACGCCTTGAAGAAATAGAATGAAATGGTTAACTAAGAATGAAAAAAGCGAGTAATAAACAAGGATTGGCTTGCCACCTAGTTTAATATAAAAAGTTTAAGACATTCGATCTCTTTGTTTTACGTCTTCAATCGGAACGCAGCTTTCTTAACACCGGGCTTTTTCTTTCGTGTAATAGCTGCTTCGTTTCACTCTGCTTTGAAGTCCGGTATGACTATTACTTTTCTCGATAGTGGAGGAAGAAGACTTTTAGCTAGCCGGGTGACTCTGCTCTTGTTGAGTGGGCAGCTCTTTAGCCAGCATTTTCAACTCCGAGTTGGGAATCCACAATTTTTCATTCTACGTAAAACAGAGGTTCGTGAGGTAAAAAGTACCCCACTTGGTAGCATTTGTTAGTCCGTCCACTTACGTTCCTCTCATTTTATCTTTTTGTTCGCTTGTGCTTTTTTCTCCCCGGTGTTCCGAGGTTAGTTTAGTTTAGTCAAAACTTATGACCACCGTAACGAGGGCATGACCTTAATTTACACGTACACGTCTTAGAAATAGTAGCGCTGGCCTCGTTGTAAAACACCCAAAAACGTAATGATATTTGTTCTTTATGCGGATCATAGTAATAGAAGTACTCTATTTGGTGCTTTTTTTACCTCGATCCGTTTCATACTGATCCGCTTCCCCATGGAAACACAAAAGCTCATCGGAAAGAGCCAAGCCGCAAAGAAATATTTCTTTTGCTATTAGATCCTCTTTCTTCATGGTAGAACTCAAGACAGGATGATAGCTCTTGCTTGTCTTCATGAAAAAGTCGGCTTTGTATCAATGAAGAGTAGGCCGGTACCCGGTAAAGATAGTAAATAGTGTTTTTGTTAGCCACTTTGCACTCACACTTTTTCGTTTCCTGAAAGTAAGTCCTCCTAAAGATTGTTCTCCCCAACCCAAGTTCAAGACGACCTACCTAAGAGTACAAAAGATGGACAACCAAAAAGCGAGTAACGAGTAAGAGAGCGGCGGGTGACTAGCCCTACCCTCCGTCTTCCTTAGAAAGATAGGTTGGTACCTCGCACTTTTGTGAAAAGAAGAGAGAGACCACTTTAAGAAAGGTCACGTCCACAAAAGAAGTTGCTCAAGCAAAGACTGCTCGTAAGTTCGTTACCAAAAGCGAGTGAAAGGGGTTAGTAGCTAAGGCATAATAAAGAACTTTCGAAGGAAAGCGAGACAAAGGCGTATACGTGTTCCGATAGCCGGTAACCAATACCCTACCCCTATTGATTCTTCTGAGAAATCTGTGAAAAGAAGTGTTCTCTTTCTCCAAATAAAAGAACCTGCCTCGCGAGGAAGATCAAAATACTTACTATATGTGCGTTTATGTATCAACTCTTATATAGTCTAGTTTTTCCCGCCCTATCTAGAGAAGGAATCAATTCCCCTTTTGAATGTACAAAAATTGGTGGAGCTCAGCATGTCGGAAGCACGGGGAGAACGCTCTTAAACTATATATTATTACCGGTATTCGATCTTGGGTTATTCATAGCATTACTATACCTTCCTTATTCATTGCGGGGTTGGTTATTCGTCGATGCACGGGTTTAGCTTACGACGTATTTGGAAGTCCTCGGCCAAACGGAATATTTCACGGAAAAGCCGACAAAGGATTTTCTTAATAATCGGGCGCTTTGATTCTTTGGAACAACTCGATGAATGATGAATTTAGTAGATCTTTTTAGGAGGCCTTCCATGACCATAGATCGAACCTATCCCATTTTTGACAAGACGATGGTTAGTCTGTTCACGGATTAGCTGCATCGGAATGACAACACATATGAGAATCGTACCGCGATACGAATAACGACCGCGACACGCAATCTTATGACTACGTATGGCCATCATCTTTGGCAAAGAATCATGACAAAGTAGCGGTATTAGCGTTAGAGAAAGGAAAAGGACTTGAGGTCCGTCCACCTACAACTAATAAAGCTCGCCTTTGGGGACTACTACAACAGATAGGCATTTGAAGGACCAAACCACCCTATCGAGGACTTTGACACCCAGCCCTTAAGAAGCTGAATCTACAACTTTGGGATACGTGTTTCTGCAATTTGAAGATAGATACAATCTTTGTTACCCACCATGCATGCAAATCTTAGTTCTTTGGACTACTAGTACCGAAACGTCATCTACTACAAATGAAACTCCCTGGGGGCGCTTTTCTAACAGTTTAGCCTCTAGAGTGGGGAGGAAGAAGGCTATATTCAACTATAGAGAAGCTAGGCGATGGAAATCGAAAAGGAACCCCTTGTCCGTCCGTACTCTCACCCCGCCGAACTTCGCAATCAAACATAGGGTTGGCAAACTAGGGAAGGCACGTACTCAAAGGCGGGTCTGGCCCGAGCAAGGTATAGGCCTATTTCCACAAATTGATGAATCGGAATTCTATTCTATGAAGTAGTTGAATTGAAGTAAATGTGCCTACTTAAAGAAGACAAGGCTGATAATGGATATGCGAACAGGAAGAAAAGCAAGCGAGCCTACTATTGTGCATTGGCAACGAACACCATCAAACAAATATAGTTGTTGGAGGAGGAAGACACGGATAGAAAGCCGGTTCTGAATAAACCGGGGACTAGGAAACCCCGAACTACGAATGGAAACACTTTTTTCAAGCCAGGTAAACGGATCTGGTTAGGAAGCCGGAGATGGTAGAGAGGGTGTCGTGTCGGATCTTCAATCTGGGCAAACAACGGATGCTCGGGATAAAGGAAGTACGAGATTGATGAATCGGAATTCTATTCTATGAAGTAGTTGTTTCATTGTAATATGCTAGACCACGTTAAGCGACCTTCCGTAAATGACGTATAGGAAGGAGGGCAGGATCAGAGATAGAGATTCTAGTCAGAAGCTGAATGAGCATGATAAAAATACAAGGAGGTCTTCGAGAAAAAAGACAGATCTACGTGTATCCGACCAAGAGCACCACGAATTAGCGCTGAAGCCGAAATTCATGAATGAAAAAGCGGCGAACCCAATTGAAGTGTGACATTTGCCGAGGAAGGACACTGGATCCGTAGAGAGATGGACTCCTACCGTATGCTCTAGTCATGCATGTGGCCAAGTCAAGTAGTCGATTATTCTGAGCTAAGCGCGGGCCAAGCGTAAGAAAAGGGAAAGCATTCAACTACCAAAACCTAGCTATACAACACCCCCAAAGGAAGCTCCGCTTTCCTTCATTGCACATCAATTAGAACAATAAGTAGTGGATTATAAGAAAGAGGAAGAATTCCGTGTTGAAAGTTTGTTTATAAAGTAGGGAAAGTGAAAGGCCCGGAAGTGAGAAAGAAGTGAGTGTTCAATCCGGATGCATGGATCTCATAAATTGCTTCCTTGGCTCAAGGCAGCGTTGGTTGGTTCCCACAAGGAAAGTCGAGGTGCAAAGAAGTGTGATAGGTTTATTGAGAAAAGAAATGTTACTAAGCGAATGTGCGTGCATTTGGAATGAAGTCGAGTCCTGAATTTGTGAAGTTGAGTGCGCCGCTGCCCGCCATGGAGTTGTTTACCCACTTGCTGCGTATGAATGAATACCGCTATAATGAATATTCTCTCTATCTAAGTAGGTTATGTAATGTTGTGCTCTGAAGCCCCGCTCCCGCAACCGCACGCATTACATCCGATGCTTCTCGATGTGCTACTAGATGGAATGGGCTCTCTCTCTCGCGGAGTAATAGTACTCAATTTAGTTCCCTCCCTCCCAAATGATGCATGAAGCTTACGTCTTTGTATTGAAAAAGGGTTGGTGTGGGTTGAGTCCGGCTCTATTATGACAATCGACCAAAGGCGTGGCCCTGGCCAATCAATCCGTTTCACTCCGATACAAGACTTAACCGACTTGGATCGCTTGCTTAGTCCATCCATCGGTGATTATCACGGAGCACGCTAGCGCTCTTCTCTCTACGCTCTAGGACCCAATCCCAAGCCCCCATTCCTTACTACAAGATAATCCATTCCACCGCTAATTGCTCATAAAGAGTCAACACGTATAAGGAAGGAAGAATGAGAGCCCGGCATCGAGGTTTCCAAAGGCGGTATTAGTAATCAAAGGAGTAATAAGATTTCAACTCACAAGTAGGATTTGCAACTCGAATTGAAGATTGAAAGCCCGGCATGAGTTTTCGGGACGTAGTTTTACCCGAGTATTCGTGAGCTGTTGTAATGTTTGAAAGCAAGGAAAGAAGAATGAGAGTGTGGTATCGAGTAGTAGTAGGCGGGCTTGGCTCGTTTTAGATTGATTTCTTGCTCGCTCCCCTCGTATAGAGAGGTTGAGAAAGGTGTTATCGGTTCTACGTTTAATAAGGAACATGCACTGAAGTTAGCTTTTCCTTCCATAGTAGTCGAGTCACTTATAAGCTTGGTGTTTATAGAGTAAAATGCTTTAGATGCGTAGCTTTTCTTTCTCGATTGCAAGCTTCCCGCTCGGTTACCATGTTGTTTATAGTCTTTACCAACTCATAAATAAGAATAGCAAGTTCCTCGCAGCTAGCTTGTATCGGTAGTCTTCCTAGTTGAATTACGATTTAGAGTAACAAATAGAATTCTAGTCGTGATTCTAGTTTTCAAGAGTATTAGCAAGCATTAGTCGTATCCGGCAAATACAATTCTTGCAAGCCAACCACAACCTAAATCACTTGCTTTTATTCTTATTTCAAAGCTCGCAACCTTTTCAAACAGTAGAAACTGCGGCGTTGTTGGGCTCATAAGGAGTTACTCACTTCTTCTTACTACTGGCGCTAAAGGAGCTATTCTTACTTTTGGTGGTAATCGGCAATATACAACATGGCCGATTGATAGGATGTGTACTCAATACCGTAGATACGACTAGTCGACTTATGTTTACAACCCTTTTCCTTACTTACTTGCTTGGTAATACTACTGTTGATTTGCATACTTTGTACCCTTAGCTTTTTGTTTGAAACCAGAGCTTACTTTACAATCTTATGCCCTGGCTACTAAAGATAGGAAACTTCTAGCCGGGCTTCAAACTTATAACTCCTATTAGTGCGTAGGGAAACGAATACTTAATAGCCTTCACTTCTACCTTAAATAAAGCTTCTACCGACCGCCTTTACTTGCTCGGGATACCACTAACTTGTAGAGTTTGGCGTGAGCGGAACTTTGGTATCGGATTTTCAAGTAGAGATACTTCTAGAAATAGAGTTTGACTACCACTCCACCAAATTTGATAAAAACTTTTTTTTATATAAAATACAAATACTTACCCTCTACTACATACATCCCACTACTACTAGCACTTATCTCCTTGTTCTCTCCTTTCATTATCAAATTTTAAAAGGCACTTATCAGTTTGCAAATACGAAATCCGGATTGTAGTATTGGTTTTCAGATCACCCTTTTTAGGAAGCAAATCAAGCTAGTCGCTTATAAAAGTATTACTAAGCAAGTCGCCGCCTATAAGTTAGCAAGCCAGCTCAAGATTAATTGGTGTTATCAGGTTTCAACTCATAAAGAGGAATACAAAGAGTGGTGCTCGTATCGATAAAGTGGTTTGTCGATTGCAAGTAGGATAATCGGATTTGAAGTCGTAGCTTTCGCTGTTGCTCGCTCTCTAGTTGACCGTGTTTGTTGTACCAAGTCACCGATAAGGTTGAAAGTAAGCTATAAGATTTTAAGTAGGAAAGAAGCTTGGTAATTAAGCTCGTAGTTTACCAAGAAAGTCAATTGCTCAAGTAAGACTTCAAGTAAGAAAGTAAGTGCCGTAATGGCGATCCGTGAAAATTCGTATTAATAAGGTTTTTTTCTTGCCTTGTTCCTTGTAGTTTATATGCTTTTAGCTATAAGAATGAAAGCCCAACATCAGGTTAAAGGAAGAAATAAGGGATTCTAGTTATAGCTTCTCGTGTAGCTGTAGTATCTCTTGTTTGAGAGGCTTGCTTCTCATTCTTAATTGCATTTACAAGATTCGAGGTAAGTAATAAAATTTAAATTCGCTTATCCGATTACAAGCCAGACGAAGACTCAAAAGTATGGTATCCGAAAAGACCCATAGAAGCTTTCAAGAGATATATAAGTTCGCTAGCTAGCTTAAAGGAAGTAAGTGAAGTTCTCGTTTGCCTTTCTACTATTGTCTTTGAGCACCTAAAGTAAGGAAGTTCAAAGTAAAAATAAGAATTGTAGTGCCGTAAGCTGATATTTCATTTATGTGGTTTTAGAATGGAAGTCTCGTAGCGACGGTCAGATCTTCAATAATGAAACTCAATGGGATCTTCCACCATAGTATGCTTTTCTCGCCCTCCCCGAGGTGAGACATTGACAATTGCCCCTTCTTTTAGTCAACTTCGGGTTCGCCGTGTAGTCACCGCTGCTCTCAATTTCTTGACTTGAGTGCCTTGCTTCTTAACCCGCCTTGAGTAGAGTTGGGGGATACCCGCACCATGTGAGGCATCATAAACTTGGGTTTTCTTTTCGAAAGTATCGCGGCAAGAGAGGATCAAAGCTATCGAAAGTATAAACCGCAACGCCAAACCTTTTGATTGAGGGTCGAGAAAGCAAATCCTCAAAGAGTTGAAGTTGACAACCGTCTTTCAAGTGGAGGTGCAACAAAGAAAGCCATCCATCTTAGCAGAAGTATGTCTATCTACCCTAGGAAGTGCGGTTACAGTGCGAATTCACAAGTAAGGAAGAAAGACTAATTGTTTGTTTTCAAGGATCGCCGAAGAGCTTGATTCGAGAGCTGGGAATGCAAAAGATCGATATCCATTCATTTCATCGGGAAGCACGCCTATACGTCCAAGAAAGTTAAGATCATAGATTAAAATCGGAAGGGCAAGTAAGCGGCGGCTGCGCTATTGAGAGAGCGAGGTCCTTAGACAAAGATTGCTTGGTTCATCACAACCAATTTTTGATTCTATGGCTATGTAATCGAGGCTAAAACCCGCTTTTCAATAGGTTGACGATAGATCAGGCACCTAATTGTTCATTCCGGAGCTCGAGAACGGACGAAAAGAACAAGTCGAGCTAAGCCCGATGAAAGGACAATAGAGTAGATTCGCATCTTCGGAGAGATGGGATTGGTACAATCAACACGAGGGTTTGCGTGGTCTTTCTTATGGAAGTTTCGACCGTCATGGATTTCTTTGTCTACAACAGTAAACGGTAATCGCTACCCAAAGCACCTTCTCTTCGAAAAATAGGCACGAATTAACTTCGTACATAACATAAAAAGTGATGTTCACTAAGTTAATAGATCGAACGAACTTACGTGTAGGTGTGATCCTATCTGCTCTTCCACTATAGGACTAGAAATCCAAGACAACCATGTCCCTTTTCGCCCGGGGAAAAGCCCTCTTTGAAGGAGAATCCACTTCGAGCGCCAAAGGCGGGCATCCGACGTCACCAAAAGAAAGAGAAAGGCTTTCCCGCAAATCCAAGAAACTCCGAATACAAAGCCCGGCGAAAAAGTTTAAATGACCCAAGGGATTGGGGCGGTTCGGCACCAAAAAGTGTCACTATGCTAAACACATCGAATATCCGTCTCTTTATGTGGGAGTTTAACCATCTTCGCTACTGGCCTCACCGATCCTATAGCTCATATAGATTTAAGTAACTTGGCAGCGGGCCCCGCGGCTAAACGGTTTTGGATGGAAAAGGTAGATGAGAAAAAGACTTTCCACCTAGAGTCAAGTCCACGCTAGATGACCGATCTTTATGACCTTGAGGATAATTACCTATCTTGAATTAATACACCAAAAATCGGTTATTTCAATCGATCCACGAAATAAATTGATCCAGCAGGACTCTCCAAAAACCTTCCGCTGAATCCTCATTTTCCATTACAGCTGATAAGATTCACGGCGTCTTCCCAAAACCGCTTTGTACACCGTATCGCACACAAAGTCGGCCCGCATTTCATGAAGATGTGGTAAGTCTTGGTCCCCAATCACCATCCGGCTAAAATCCGTATGCACCATTCTACCGGGCAAAGTATTTCCGGTTTCTTCAAACAAACAAAGACGGTTCCCTATAGCTTTATAAATATAATCTGAATTCTTTCACTTGAATATGGCAAGTGTGATTTATCATTGTGGGGTTTTTCCGGGAGGGGCACTTCATGCGTAACTATAAAGACATTATCGATTGGAAACTGAATTGTACAATATGAAGCTCTTACCAAAGAAAGGGAGACACTATTTACTATTTTTTGTGTTCTTTGAAAGGCAAAAAGCAAATATAAACGATATAATGAAAAACGCGAAACACACTACTACTACATGTAGCATAACCGAAAAAGTGAACTGATGGTTTTATGTCCTCTCACTACCACGCCGACTACGAGCCGATGCGTATTTAGCGATTGGATCATTACCGAGGTCGCCCAGAATGCCTCCCTATTTCCTTTTCTCGGCCAAATTAACGGGCCACGACGAAAACCCTCGCGGCCTTGCAACGCTCTCCCGGCCGCTTGAATTGAGCCCGATGGCATGGGCTTTGATCTATGTATTTTTGACAAGATCGACCGCCGCTTTCCAGCCGCACGGGTATAGGATTCCGGTGAACGCAATAGTTAAAGAAAGGTGGAATATAAGACCGCAGCTATCCGCTATCTAGGCATTCCCTTTTCTCCATTCCTTCCTTCCCCGAAAGATTTTAGCCCCTGGATATCTCAAGCTTGTTTTTGGTATCCTCGAACTCCATCATTTCATTTCACCTTTGGTAAATAGGGGCTATGGCCTATGTATTTCTTATTAGAGTCATCTTCCATTCATTTCGATTTTGGTCTTTCTCACCATATTTAGATCTTCCCTTTCTATCATCCTAATTCCGGCAAAATCCTTGACTCCTCGAATCGGTATGGGATTTCACACCCCGAATCTTTCACTCTACCTCCTCTCGACTAAGACTATAGAATGTTCCCTGCGAATTATGACCTTCGCGGAATGTGAATGAGCAAATATATCATGTCGATTGCTCAACCGTACTTTGCTATCTTACGTAGAGCTGAATTAGGGTTTTTTCTGTTCTCGTCGAAACACGTGCGGCATACTCCTTGCTCGGGGCATTGATCCGAAGCTCGAAAGTACGGTCCGTGCTACCGCGTTTTTCTTCTCTACCATGACGAATCAATTGATTTTTTGTAGGCATCCTCTTTCCTATGTCCTTCCCCCTTAGCCCTTTCACTAGTAGTTACTCCCCATCCAAGCACCCTTTTCCATTCATAGAGAGATCCAATCGTCAAAATCAATAAAAGGCCATCATGGACCAAGATCCAAACAGATCAATCTTGTTAGGAGGTACTGCCCAAGGAAAAGAAAAGGTGACTTCCGATCGGGGATAATAAATAAAATAGGAACCGGATAAAATCAGATATCGAAACGACTTCGGCATCACCGGAGGGATCGAAACCACATTCGTAGGCCGACAATTTTTCTGGATAGGTCGAACTATTGGAAGCAAATGGAAAAGGAACACCGAGTGGAATCAAAGAAACTAGCGGGTGATCACTAAATAGATACAAATAGGTGCAAATTCGACATCACCAAAGCCCACTCCGTTCTCTTCTCCTCGCGGCGCTCCTTGCTGTGAATGAGCGCAAAAAAAAAAGACGCGAGATGTGGATTCAACCATCATGATTTCAAGGGCATGCCCTTGCTCTTTCCACTCGAAAAGCAAAAAAAGGATTTTCGGTCCTTTGCTCTAACCAAATTGACTACGAGAACCACTTGCCTAAAGTCTCTTTCTTCATCTATGAGCATCCTACGCAAGGTGGAGGAGCTTGCTCAAGAACCGGGAGCCGCCAGGGGGATCGGTCCCTGCTCTCA
The DNA here is from genome assembly GCA_015847255.1 of Hyparrhenia diplandra. NCBI lineage: Eukaryota > Viridiplantae > Streptophyta > Magnoliopsida > Poales > Poaceae > Hyparrhenia > Hyparrhenia diplandra. The sequence goes on along the minus strand of JADLZK010007528.1, from coordinate 1,743 downwards.
GGAAGGTCTTCTTCGCTATAGACGCCTACCAAGAACAAGAGAGGGGCGCTCCGCTCCTAGTCACTAGAAATGAGTGCTATTCTGTCCACGGCGGACTCCATCAACTGGTGTTCTTTTCTCACGTAATTTAGCCCGCCCCGCTCAACTTCCGCTTGCCGAGGAAATGGGCCCCATGATACAATCTTCTTTGTATGTCGATTTAGCAAAACCAATGCCTTAAAGCCACTCAGCCATACCTCCATCCAAGTTGTTGATCGGAATTGATCAATTTGGTTGCCCGAAGATCCACCGCAGAAGTCGTAAGCGCGTATTCTTCTTTAACACGAAGAGAAAAGACTCTATCCGATCTATGGATCTCCCCTGGCGTCAAGCGAGACGAGACCCCATCATCCAAATCCAAAAGCCACTCGTTGGGCGAGGCCTTGCTTTCTATGAACACCTCACCACCGAATGAGAAACTTAGCCTCAGGCCGACCAACAAGAGAGAAGATGTGGTCAAGCCGACGCCGCCCTTCCTCACCTCCGCCTCGAATGGAATGAATATCTCCTTCGTCTAGTCGAGAAGGGAAAAAGCCCGGGCGGAACCGGACCGTGACTCTTCTAAACCATTACATGACGGAGAAGTCCATTCGCGTCATGATCGATCCACGCCCTACCATAGTGCGGGAGAACAGTTTGCTTAGCTTACCAAGCTAGCTTACTAAGCTAAGCGAAGGAATTTTTCTAAGATGGCAGAGCTAGCCCGAAGGTAGCCTAGCTTACTTCTAGAAGATTCTATAGTGATCCACGTGAATCGGTTCGGTGACGCCTCCTAGTCGCCGAAAGATTTCATCCCCGGTTTAAGGAGCAAGAGGATGCAGCGTTAGCGCAACGGCTTCAGCGCTAGTTGCTCAATCCGTTGCTTGTTTGGTTCGAGGTTGAGCTCACCCGCCGCCCCTACGTCGCATAGTCTTCCTAACTTCTATTCCCTTTTTTTGCTCTAGGCAAGGTCCTTCAAGAACAGCATTGCGATGCAACGGGGCCTGGTGAATATTATAACCGCATGAGCCTAGGCCGTGAATATTTATAGGTCGGGTCTTTACCGAAAAACCACAATACTACACTACAACAATTTTAAGAAATCCGCAAGTGACTATAATTTGAATTCACTAGTCGTGTTGAGTTGAGGCTTATTTCAATATAACAAATCGCCCGAAATCGATATTCCCACATTTCATTTCTGGTCCAAAGTCCATTCCTGAATGAAAGAAATGAAAGCTTTTTGCCCCCCTCTCACTTCCACGGGCCGACTCCTTTAGCACTCCCTTTTATATAAAAAATAGATCTGATTTACAGCACCATACCTTCCAACCAAGCAAGAGTGTTTTTTGCAAGCTTTTTATAGCCGCTCTTCCTAGGGGCAGGGCAGCAAGTCTCTTATCCATATTGAAAGCCGAGAAGTTTGAAAGTTTTTGATAACAAAGTTCTATGAAAAGCTAGCAATCCCGTGAGTTTTCAAAAGTGAGGCTAACAATAGCTATTAAGTCTACTCTTATGGAGATGATTAGTGGAAGTTGGATAAGGATTGGAGTGGATAGGGTGGGGAGTAGGTCCAAGAGGGCCATAGGAGTGGTCGGACGAGCTTACTCTTAGCCATTGGAAGTAGTTGCTGATGGAAAAGTAAGAGTTGCTTTAGGTTTAGTGTTAACTTTTACTCTAAGTTTAAATTCAATCTTTAGAAATCACAACTAGAGGGTTAGTACT
>JADLZK010007527.1:0-26410 GCA_015847255.1 Hyparrhenia diplandra | reverse complement strand
AATCAAACTAGAAACCAAAAACCGACGGAATAGTAGGTATAAAGTAAATTGCCCAATGTTTCCAAATTAGTCCAACTTCGTACCTTTCCGGCATAAACCGTATATCCTGGGAGGTCGTATTTCTGTGGGTTGGTAGTAATGGAATGGTTTCATTATCTAAAATGAAGAACATTTCCTACTCAAAAGATCAGTCCAATAATACCACTCACTGGTAATAGCGTGAATACTTCGTGAATCTCCGCTATTTAAATATTGAACATCATAACCACGAATAGAATGAAACGGGCAATAGCTCCTATATGAACGTCACTGTGGAAGATCATATGAAGTGAGAAGTCGAGACCTAACAAAATAAGTAAACCAGAAGTGTCGCAAAAGACTAGATGGAAACAAACGGAATGTACCGGATTTTTAGCACGTACAACCATCAAAACCAGAGACCAAAGCAGGGCTCGACAAAACAGCACTCACTGAATCACTTTACTGGTCTCGTCTTTCTCTCGACGCCGAGAATTTTTTACGTGTCCGGGCCGATCAGAGGTTCGGCTTGCTTCCCCCCCACCCTCGCCTATGAAATGGATATTGTTGTTTTAAGATCAGGATTGTGACAGAAGTCGTCGGCACGGGACCTTTCCAGATCCTGGCAGAAAGATTTCCTCCAACGGCTCTGGTTGAGAGTCTCCCTCCTTTTCAGTCCGATGCGTTTGAGCAGTAGTCGTTCCATCCTCTTGATTTCCGAGTCTCGTGAAAGAAATCCAATGCGAAAAAGACAGCAACAACCTTCTGATAGTTAGGAAAAAAAGGCAATCCATGTGGAGCCCTTCCTCTTTCGCTTGTTTTGGCTGTGAGTTCTTCTATTGAATCTGTTCAATTTGGAATGTGTTAGTGCACGAAAAGCCTAAGCCACGTCAATCTTGTTTCATTTCTTTTCAAGGTTTATAAAAGCTAATCCAGGTTCCTTTATACCTAATATGACATTTTTGGAAGCTTAAATGATTGCGCGCCACAAATTCATATTTTAGAAGGTTGATTTGGCCTACTTTTTACCTTTATTCCTCTAGTTTCTGTGAGACTTGGTTCATACAAGTTTGATACAATATGATAATAGGCTGTATAGGTCAGTTTGAACTTTCTTTGAACCAGCGAATTTGCAATTTTTTGATTCTTCATACTGGCATGCCTGACTTGAATTATGCTTAATTAGCACTCATCGAGTTTGAGCTTTCTTGAAGTTTCAATAAGTGCTGTTCAGGCTTGAGACTGACAAGAGTCAACGTGAACGTGTTACTGCCCCCGCGGGTCGACATGAGCTTCTCTTTGCTAGTTCAAGTCGACAGGAGCCGGCCAATGGCTAGAACAAGTCAGTTCAAGCTGCTTCGCACTACCGTTGCTAACGGATTCAAGTTGTCTGCAGTCGACACAAGCTTGCCGCTGCTGCCGCAAATCAACTCAAGCTTCTACCCTATGAAACAAGTCAACTTGAGGTTGCCCATCACTACTTAATCCGCTACCTCAAATCAACTCCAGCTCCTCGTTCCATCATGAAAAGAGTAAAGCCCCAAAAATGGGTACACAGCTAAACATGAGAGCAAGCAGACTCTTATACGTAACTAAGCCTTAAAAATGGGGGGTGTGCATGTAACATAGCCGTCATAGAGCGGGTTCGCTTGTAAATATGCCCAGACCAGCGCCTCTTTGTTCTACATGGCATCTCGATTCTCCACTACATGACCCAGACCAGGGCTTGTAAACTGGAAGGTAGTATCAACCAATATAAAATTACTGGAGTTATATTTGAACAGGTTGACGAGATAAAATAATTCAAAATGAAGAGATAAGCAGATGAGGAGATACGATGATTCAAAGGAGAAGTACATGATCTGCATGCAGGACGCAAACCAACCTGAGGCCTGAGCGAAAGGATCACGTCTCTGCTGTTTTGTTACGAATAGATGTACAAGCAGCATGCTGCTTAAAATTCCCTGAGTCCAAGTAGCTCACGTTTCCATATCAGGACCCACACGTCATGGGAAGTTGATATGGTTTACGGCTGCCATCCTAAGCAAGGTAATTAACGGATTATGTTCCCTGCAAGCCAGGGAGATTCGGCAGTTAGCATGGGGAGCTAGGTAAGGAGCAATCCACGCCAGGGTCTACATATAGCTAAGCCAAAAGACTTATCAGGCGAGCGTACGGAAGAACAACAGAGAGAGCCTTTGTTCCATCTACAGTGCGCACATGCATATTAGTTCAACCTCTCACCAAGTCCTATACTCTAGTACATCTAGTAAGTGTGAGAGATTAGATTAATCTACTGTTCTTGAAAGGTGACATCGGGATCGATCTCGGTGGTGGTGGCGTTGTAACACCGAATCGATTTCCAACTTGTATAGGCACTCAGCTGCCTACCCAGGTGGGCGAAAGCAGACTTTGGTGAGTTAATCCGAGCAAGGTGAGTGGTCGGCGGAGACGTAGGACTGGTGGTCCGAACTCCGCCCGTCAAATGCGAGGCGCGAAGCGTTTCAGAAAGACTTTGTCCCCTTTTTCCGTTATGCGATAAATCCACGATATTACGATCAACCATTGATTGGTTTGCGGGTTCTTAATTCCGATACCGCCGCAGATCAAATAGAATAGATCTCTTGCGGTGACATGACAATTAGAATATATAATATAAATTATTTTAATGCGAACTTCTCGTTCTAAGCGTTGAAAGGGGTGAGGGCTGGCTTACTGGCTTCACTCTTTTTTTTTAGATTATTTCATTACGTTAGAAGAGCCCCTTAGCGAATTTACTTTTGGTTCGCACTACACCATATAGTCAAGTAAACCCCCCGGGTTTGCTGTAAGCTCGTTCATATATACTCTCATCCAAATGCGCTAAGGCTTCACTACAGATATAGTGTGGAGGATGCGGATCACTACCGTACAACCCCCAAAAAGCCCTCCCCTCCCATATAGCACAGCCTTCGTAAGGCTTATCACACTCAGAAGGCCTGTAACTGGAATCTGAACATTTCTTGCACCCGTTCGCCACTTTGTTCTCAACTATTCCGATTCCAGCAAACGGAGTTAGGTCAAAGCCGTAGCGCGCGCCCTGTAGTTTTGAAGCAGGGCGAGACAACTTTAGCTAGGAGCCTCTTTTCCTTCTGCCCAGCTCCCCGAAAACAACGTTCGACTTGCATGTGTTAAGCATATAGCTAGCGTTCCTTCTGAGCCAGGATCAAACTCAGATTTTTACTATGATTGGGCCGAACAGTGGTAGAACCTGGTGAACCGGGCCTACTACTAAACATTGATTCTCTCTCCTAACCACTCTTAAATATGTTAAATACACGGAATCGATCAAAAACTACAAGCAAGGGAATCAACTCTTATTGCCGTAAAGGAAAAATAACCCCTTTCCTTTATATATAGTCCGCCAAGGAACAAGTAGCCTTCGCCACCTATTCCTGAATTAAGGGAACGCGAGAAAGATTTCTCTATGTCAATTCAAAACAAAACAAACGGACGACGGAATCCTATAAACGAAATTCTTTTGAGAAGAGCTTGCGCCTATGCAAGACTAGGCTCTCACCTATGTGGAACGGATGCTTCTACTTGGTCATCATAGACCAGCAAATCCATTTGAGAGCTGTCTTTCTTTGTCCTTGATGGTAGTTCTTCACGCTCACCATCTCTGCAGAGCTTAACAAGATAATCCACGCCAACAACCAAAGCCAACAAGCCTTCGCTCAGAAGCTCTTTCTTCATCTAAGCTTTTAGTAACATTAGCTGTCATCAATAGGGTGGAACGCATTAACCAGTAGAAACCTTGCTTCAAGGTAGATTCTTACATGTTTGGAGTTTTGTGCTTTAACATGTGAATAGCATCCGGCAAGCAATATTCGTCTCTTCCAGTGCTAGAACATGCAAGCAAACCTTCTTTGAATACGAAAGAATGCTTGTTTTTAAGGCAATGCGGGAGCTTACCAGAGAACAAAGGAGAGTAATGAGTTGATAGATAGGAGAGTCTGTTCCTTATATGAAACTGGTATGCCAAGTGGAATTCTGAGTACGGTTGTATAGGACTGCTTTCATGATAGCGAGCAAGACCTACTCTCTTGGAATGGGGCTAGTCAAAAGAAGACACCTTGATAAGGATTTGCTAACCTCTTACTCCCTTTCACTTCATATTGGAATGGAATATATTAAACTCTCAAAGATGTGCTTTCACTTTGATGACAAGATTCTCATCACGTACTTACTCTTACATAGCTCAATCAATCTGCTAGAAAGCTCTGCTCAGAATGAATTTATGGGGTATTAGCCACAGCAAGTAGAAAAATCCGTTTTTCTTTGGAAAGCAAGAACGAAGTAGTCGAGGAAAGGCATACATAGGTCAGAGGAAAAGTTCTTTTGTTGCTTCAGCTGTCAACGCATTCTCAGCCCCTGCATAATGTTTTTGATTAATGAGCTCTCTATCGGACGAAAAAGGTCTTCTTCAGACCAGCGGATGGAGAAGGCTTAGTTTTGTGCTTTTCACCTTCCACCGGCTTCGAGGCTAAGATATCCGGTGCCCTATTCTTATATTCACGTTAATGAATGGATGGGTAGCACGGAAAAGTAAGTGCTAACAAGATGAAAGGATTGTACAATACACATACATACCAGTTAGAAGACGGATACATACCAGTTAGAAGACGGAAGGTCTACTCTGATTCTATAGGTTTAGTGATTGATGAGCCGAACCCTTTCCTCTCTCTTATTTTACTGAAGTAGCTAAGCTTGAAACTTTCTTTGGATTACCAGGTCGGTAGGTTCGAATCCAGAGGTGGCGGATCTTATCAACGGATACCCACAAAGGAATAGTGACTGGAACCAAGCGCTTCATATGCTTTCATATCATTTCTGCTTTCTAGAGGTGCGCAGCAACCGAATAAGCTACTTCATTCCTAGGCGATAGCTTTCCTCCCGGCGGGAGTCACGAGTTCCAGACTTTCAACGAGAAGGTAGTTGCCGAGGATAGAGATAACGAGAAGGTGCTTGCGTCCCTGAGGGATGAGATTTTTCGAGCGAGGAGGTGCCCCTAATATTGAGGCTTAAGCCGGTTACCCTTAAATAAAATACGCAGCAAGTAGTGATGATCCACGAGTGTAGTAAATATAGTTGAGGTCTTAAGCACTTTGACATTTCACAAGCCTATATATATATTCTTTTTTGACTAGGAATTCAATCCGGTCCGAAGTAAGATACTACTTTGCTTGGAGTGGATAGTCTACTCATTTTCAATTGGATGGGCTTTCATGATGAGAATCTATCAATTTCGTTCGCGACGCTCCGCGCCTTCTCTCGCAGATGGACCCTAAGGAACAGCTAATTATGCTTACATGGAAATCGATAGGACAAAGTAAACATTGGTGGCGCAAAGCTGTCTCAACGCAGAAACACTTTCTCGATATGGAAATCGACTAGTTCTTGCTGGTTTGGAACCAAGTTAAGGCCGAAGGATGCGCTCGCACAAGTCAGTCGTTTTAGCTATTCGCACGCGCCTGCGGCCTCGATAAGCTATAACTTCAGAGTAGACCTGGCGAAGGAAGCTGGCTAGCCTAAAATCTCTACTTTAACTACAGAAATGGGACTAGCAAATACTGAGACTGCAGGGAAGGCCCCTATTGAGGAAGCAGGCACTAGATCTCAAAGCGGTAGGAAACTGGCAAACTATAAGACTTGCTCACTAGATTACCCTTATAAGTCAGTCTTAGTGAGGGCCCTAGTTGTGAGCTAGATAGCAAGCGTTGTGCCTAGTGGAGGGAATAGAGGACATAGCAGGTACCGTATCGAGAAAGAAGACCGACGAATTCACGTAAGTTATATTATAGCAGAAAGATAGACCCATAGTCTTTACAGGAATGAAAAAACTCTCTCTTCAAGGTCTTCCAAACATTCTGGGGGCTTCTAAACATATGGCGGACTGCACAAGTTTCCGGGGCGTAGAGAGAGAGCTCCACTATACTGATGAGGTTTGAAAAAAAGCAGGTTGTGGTAATAGGTTTTGTGACTTTTGGAAGATACGTTTTTTCGGTAGGGGAATCGTACTTTTTTATGATTTTATGGATCGCCTATTCTTTTCTCAATACTTCCTTTCATTAAAAGCATATGCGGATATCTATGCCTATCTCAAGTTTTCTTTCTCTCTTGACTACAAAAGCGTTACATGCCTCTAAGCTCTTTCTAGCATAAAGCCATGCCTATCCTTCCTATCCCACCATAGAGCCCTAGCCCTATCAAGCATATACTATAAAGAAAGAAAAGCTTGTTTGCATAAACAGCATAGATTCTTAATAAATAGTGTAGTTTTTAGTTTCTCGAAGTGCCTTCCTATCATTTAGTAGTTACGAATATAGAGCAAGTAGTTTACTTTCATAAGTAGTAGTTTGCTTGCTTATTCTGTTTAGTAAACTACTAGGGAGGAACCACACAAGCAAGGGGCATACCAGCAATCAAAGTAGAGTTAAGAAGTAGTGTACTTTTTCCTTTTCTTGCAACGTTTTTCGTTCTTTTCTTTTTTGCATCCTTTTCTCAATGTCTTATTTGATCTCTTCTACTTTGCCTATGCCTATCGGGTATCCTGTCCCGGTGTCTGTACAATAATGGATTTGAGCATAAGAACTGTGCTCTTCCTCGTTGGCTCGGTCCCCCCTCTCTCGTTGTAAGTTTGTCCACTAATTATTCTTACCAAGGCACAAGTTAATCTGCTGCATCTATTTCAAGAGTTGCACCTCACTCGTCACCACGCCATATGGGCTTGTTCTGCTCCCCTTGCATATCAAAAGTATATTTGTAAGTATAGTAGTTTTTTATCATGGTCTTCTGTTGAGAAAGGAAAGCTTGACATCCTATTTATCTTTGCCCTTATTCATGGTTATGCTTCGTACTATGTGTGACCTGATCAGAAGTGAGAGAGTTAGCAAATGGGTCTGAGAATAATGAATCTCTAAGTGAGTCTTCGTTGAAAGAATCTTTAATCTTTAAAGAAAGAGGTTTCGCTATTTTTAAAAGAACCTTTTACATCTTATGGTGATGTCCCACTGCTTTATTTTCACTTCGATTATCAGTATGTGGAGCTATTGATGGATATGCTAAAATCACCATTGCTTACAAAAAGAAGCAGAGTGTGGTAGATATCACATTCTCTCTTTTTGATACTATTCCTGCTTTTCATTTGAATCTATTGAGCTCTAGTTATTTTGTCCGAGACAAATGTAACTTTCCCTCTGTTTTGTACTTTTTTTGAGCAGGAATGGAGGGTCAAACCGAAGCACTAAACTTCCGCTCAACGAAGTCTTACCGAAGGAAGGCTTGGAAAGTAGGGGCTAAGATGAAAAAAACACTCTTTACCAATCATGCCATTCCATGCGCCAGAAGGGAGGACGAACTCAACTCATAAGCTTTTGAACTAAGCACCTGTTGTAGAAAGGCTGGAACAACCCATAGAAGTGTAGGCGCTGCTTCCACCAGGCGTACCCTTATCCATTAATTTTCCCCTATAGATGAGTCTTGCACTTTGCTGACAATAGAAAATTGACACATACATCTGCTGATAGGCGAGTGAATGAGGAGTAGACACCGAAATCGTAGGAACTCTTTGGAAGAACGAATAACCACCCCAATGGAGCTGAGATTAAGAATCTATCCTCCTTGCTCGTAAGCAGTAAAGATGATATTTCTCCACCAAACTGAAATTAACATAAGATCATCGGGGTAGAAGAATAAGTCTGGCTTGGTGTTCTTGAAACATCTTCAAGCTGCTTTTAATGCTTTTTTTTTCCGCTCTGGAATATAGAAGATTGGTCATTGCCAGACTTTCTCTTTCTCCATCTAAAGATGCCTCATCTTGGTACGAACTTTTTGTCTTCTTAAGTCTGAATGCTGATAGGTGGTTCTGCCTAATTCTCTCTTTTTCTATCTTTGATGGACCAAGCGAGTCTTATAGAATCTTATGCCGACCCCTTTCTTTACCGGTCATCAAGGCTTTGACCCTGGCGCTCGATCTCGGGCCTGTGCTTCAGTGAATGGTATGGATTTATAACTAATAATGGTGGTGATGTACCATTCCATTCTTTATGCGCTGACTCGAGGTCTCTTCTTTTTTTATTTTTGAATCCTCTACGAGGGGGTTCTATATTCTTTCTGCTAGTCTTTCTTTTTTTAGCCCTGATGAGTACAGTTTTCTATTCATCTATGGATGGATTCTACCGTTCATCCGGGGGCTACCAATTGCTTAACCAACCCGATTTTTGACTTCCTTACAGAAGAATGATAGACGGAAGCAGAATCAAGGGATCTTCTTGGTATGGTTGTAGGTCGGCGAGATGTCCAGTTTGTCTGTATGAGCCTAATAAACAAGCCTATGGGTACACAGTCAACCCGAGCTAAAGCTATTTATGAAGAGTGGCGGTCACAAGCATTGAGCACCGATATCTAAAAACAAAGCGTGGATAAACCGAACCTGGAGAATCAAGCGTCGGACAGCCAAGCCACTATTTCGCTTTGATCGAACAGAAATAGGATAGAGCTTTAGTACTCGATCGGTATGGGGAGAGGGAGTTTACTTGAGGGTACTGACTTGCCTATACTAAATAAAGGAAGAGTCCGCAAAGCTGAGCTTTCGGTTCGCTCCCCAGGCCTTCAACCCTGTTTGCCTCCTTTCTCTTGCTTGATGGAATAGTTCAATGCCCGAGCTCCAGCTTTGCTTGCGTTCTTCACCGGCGCTCGCCGGATGTATCACTCATCCCGAAAATAAGGCAAGGAGTCTGCTGTTTGTTATAATCATTACGGGAATGAATCGCATATGTTGGGTTTAGAATTGCTCGGGAATTCATTGATAGTGACTTTTTTCAGTTCTAGGGGGCTAGTCTACTCCTCTTTTTTTTTCGATCGAGCCGCTTTCCCTCATTCTACTCGTCCAGCCCTCTTCACGAACTTGTACAATCAATGCCACAAAGATAGCAAACTCTATTATCGAATATATAAGGAAAGGGGCGACGATTTGGCACCAGATATCCGGAGGTGTGGAAAGAGCTGCTGTGATAAGCGGAAAAACCATCAAAAAACGACGATTGCTCGTGAAGGTTTCCACAGAAAGACCCCTTGGTTCTGGCAAACAGATCACAATTACAGGTACCTGGGAGCATACCGATGGAATGAACAAAATACGAACAGTTAACATAATATAGTCATAGATCTTAGGTTGTAACTTGATCATGAGCGAATTTGTTGATGTTGCACCCACGAAGTATGGAAAGTGCCAAACATTGGGAACTACCTGGGGAGGAGTTAGGAACAGGAACAAGGAGAAGCGAGAACCACTTAAATGGAGGAATCTATTGTATTTCTGCCTTTGTTCCCCATAGCAACTGGGGATCGAAAAGCACCAAATTTGATGACTTATTAAGGGAAAGACGAAGTAAGAGCATGCTATTGAAGACGTTGCAACATATGTCGGGGGGGCCTCCGTTGATTGTGTACGAACAAAATACGAGTCCAAAGGTAGGGTAAGAAAGGGTTTAGCTAATGGAGAAATTGACTCTTCCGGGAACCAGTAACGCGTAAACCATGTCAAACCAAGACCGATCAATATCCGAACGGAACGGATTCGAACTTCTCCTAGAAAAGTTTCCGGTGCGAAATTCCATTCAATGAGTAATTCAAAGGATAAATGCATTTTCGGCATGCGGTCGGTAGGGTTCCCCTTCCTCTCGCTTCCGTCCGCTATCCGTTGTGTCATGGCACAGTGGGACATCTGTCAGCCTTGCATTTCTCAACAGGGCTATCTTCCCTTTTCCGAACATAGATATCAAAAAATGATGATGAATTCCAAGGAAAAATGAGTGAGTTGATTCATTCTGTCCTCAATTTATCAATCCTCTTTCTATATGATAATATGTCAAAACAAGTTCGATAGCCCATTCATAACACAAGCAATCCTCTTCCCTTCAACTCGTACCGAAGGCTATGTCCCAGTAAGCATTTCCTCTGTTTCCTTGTTTCCCACCTCTGACCTTCCGCTATGACCAGTCCACTAAGTCAGGTATCTCTGAAAAGTAAGACCGTCCTCTTCCCTTCGTCAATAGAAGAACTCCAACCATGCTTTCTTGAATCATAAACTATATCATAGATAGAATGGGAACGATCCTTTCACTCAGGTAGAACTTTCCGGGGCCATTTCTTTCATTGGTTGCTTCACATCACTTGCCAACGCCTACTCTAGCTAATCTCCGAGATATGATTCGAACAAGCAACTTCCATCGATCTGCTTTCGAACTTCCTTGTCTGACCGAACATGAAGGGGCAGGAAGGCTTATTTACAATATAAAACTATCCCACCGAACCGTATATCCCAACTTTTCGACTTCCAATTCCAGCTTTCGATACACAGAAGGAAAGCCATCCCAACCTAGAGATGAAGCCAACAAACCACTATCTATATAGTATGCCGACCAACCTCGCTAACCCGCGGGCATTTCACCTATCTTTCTTTACTTTCTTTAATATTTCCATTTCTCTCCCTTAGCAAAGTGTATTGATTTTCCGGTTCAAATACAAAATTGAAGTTTGTACGTAATATCGAGTATTCCAAAGATAAGAGTGTACAGGTACCAAGGACTACCAGTAAGGAGCTACCTTGGGGAATGCCGAATTCCCTATTGGAATAGATCTTGCCCTCGAAGATGGGGGCCGTCAAAAAAGCAGCTATTTGATTGATGAGCATTTCATTCTTGTCGCCTACTTAGCTTCTCAGAAACTCAAGGAGTAGCTGATGAGATATTTTTTCAAAACAGCTTTTGATATCTGCTTTTATGACTCTATTGACCGTAGGCCAACGTTTGACTTCCTGGAAAAGAGTGATAGCGCCCCGTCTCGGCCGAAATCCATGCGAATGCACGGAAAATAGAGGATCAAATAACAGGTTAAATAAGTGGGCTAGTCCTAGCCCTCCATTACGATCCTATCTCTCTCCGCAGGTTGAGTTATAGGTCGAAACATTCCCGGTTTGTTCGCTTTTGGTATGAACGACCGAAACATTGCCGAGAAGCGAAAGGTTGATGTCAACAACTCACACTGAATTTCCTCCCTCCCTTTGTGGCAGAGCGAGCGCCTTGACTAAGATAGATTGACTCTTTCATTCTTGCAGCCTATTCTGGTTCCAATCGCGTTTGAGGAAAACCCCCTTTGGCATCAATGAAACTCTGTGATATAGGAGTTCACTCATTTCGTTTGAGAGATAGTGGAATTTCTTCTTTCAACACGTACATCGACGAGGGTGTCGATGACTTGAGTGAGGAATGGTCATGTGCTAGAGGCCGTACCGTTGGAGTAAGACCTCAACAAGGGGGTGTGCAGTTTAAATGTAAATGACGAGCATGGAGAGGCCAAGGTCATTTGTAATTAGGTGTGGCTGATGCAAGAAGACTGGCGAGCTGTCCATGGTGAGACTCGTTGTGATGCTACTGCAGGAGGCATCCTGGTGTAGTTGAGGGCGCAGAACTTCTGTGCGGGTACAACTGGCACTTAAAAGACCTTCCGTGTAGATGAGTTCTCTTGAGTGAGACTAATCGAGTTACGAAGAAACCTTTGCGATGGTGCTGTGCAGTTGGGTTCTCTATGGAGGAACTTCGTTGTGGGGACCAAGGCAAATAAGGATACCCGGTCAGTCACGCGAATAACGAAACAAAATAACGAACAAATAACGAATGCGCACAAACCACTTTTACTGATTCAAATAAGTATATAGCGCTTCCTTAATTAAGTAACCTTCCACTTATAACGAACGGGTAGGGGCAGGGGACCTACCTACCTACTTACAGATGATGAATGGATTCATCAAGTTATGGATGCATTTCTCCCATCCTCTTTCGGTATCTAAAAGCTACCGTCGGAGAGGGGATTGCCTTAGCTACCGGTACCGAACTCCGATCAAACTAAAACGAAAAGCTTAACCGATTCTTGTAGAGTCCTTAGCATTAGATAATGCATGCGCACACAAGAGGAATGAACGGCTTTGCCTTATAGTGATTTGGAAGGATTGAGTCGGCTGCCCCCAGCCTCGCCCCGCATCGCCCTCCGGGGGTAGTTACGCCAGTGGAACCAACTCACAAAGCAGCCCAAAAGCAGGAACTTTTCTTGATTGAATTGGTTTGCAAGGAAATAGTCGTTGTAGGATCGTATCTCCACGGAAGTACCGTTAAATGAATAGCCATCGCTGTTAAGAACAACCGATGCCTTAGGATCTACTGCCGTCTACAGAAATTGGTTGGGGGTACAGTTGGTGAAGTGGTTGATTTATTTGAATAACCCCAAGATGTGACTCAAACGACGAATGAATACCACACGACCTCCCTACCCATTCGGATTGTAGAAGTTGTAACATGGATTTTTGAATAACCCTGACCTACCAATTGTAGAAGTAGGATTTTTGGCAATAAGCACTTAAATAATACAATTCGAGTGTACCGTGATTCTTTATCATTTCGAGGAAAAGGTTCGGAGGAAAGGGAAACAAACAGAGAGATCCGAATCGAACCTAAATGGGAATGACATGAAAAATCTTTTTCAAAACCTATCATTAAGGGCGTGAATTGACGATATACGAGAGGAATAAAAAAAAACTCGTGATTGGTGTGGAGGGGAAGATCCGCTTATGAAATTGTTCAAGAAAGAGTCGCCTCATTTCCTTATTTCTTCGTTCTTTCGAATTCATTCACTTCGGCGGCTGGCGCTACGCTAGCTTTGCATGATTAGCTCCGGCACGTAATCAGTCACGCATTTCCTTAGTTGGATCCGCTCTTTCTCTCTCGTGCGGTTGTTGCTTCCGGCTATTTATTCGATCGTCAATCAAGACCGGGTAGTTAGTCGGTCTCTCTCTTTTTTCCGCCCTTCTCTATCTATGAAATTCCTAATTAAGGGAGTTCGCTTTCCAATATCTAAATGTTCATGCAAAGCAACAAACGAAATGCAAGAACCGCCACGCAAGTCACACAAAGTATCTTGCGATCGCTCAAATGATAAAAAGTATGGGATTTCATAAGAGATTCATACATAGAGATCTAAACTCATGGAAGGGCCCGGCCAAAGAAACGAGATCTCTTACATCCAAAGGACCATGCCAATCGAAGATGAACCATTCACCGAGCCGAGTATGTGCAAGACAAGACACGCTAGATAAGTCAAATAGAAGATATTGCTTTTACACGAGCAACTCTTTTTCTTCATGTAGGTACAGCCCACTTTTCCTTTGATGAAATGCGAACACAAACTTCAGGCATCCAAGAAAGAAGTCAAGATCGAAATCGAAGCATTGTCATTTCTTTGAAATTCATATCGACAAGACTTTCCATTCATCTTTTTGTTGATATTTGGATTCCGTTTTCAAATAAAGTCATCTTGTAGTTTAAAATCACCTTTAGAATCATCAGCCTCTGTCCCTACACCGACTCACTTATCCGGGATCGATCCTCACTATGGTCCTTTATTTCAAACGAGGATAGGTCTCTCGCGAGGTGTAGATTGAGAAGAAAGATAGGGATGCCGTGAACATAAGCCTTGCATTTCTTCATTTCAAAACTCCTATCAAAATAGGGGAATTCAAGTGTAGGCGTGACTTGACGTTACTGAAATGTCGAATCGGCACCAAATCGAATGTCACTAGGTGAGTTGACTATTATCGGAGCTAGGTGAGTTGATCAACCCGAGAGTTCCCTAGTGTAGTAGAATCGCTTTCATTCAGTGAATGCAACTAGTTTTTTTCAGCTTGAGTAGTGGAACATAAGCATGGCACTTTTCTCGTATAGCCCATACCATAAGCTATCGCCATTTAAACGTCCATACCGTTCAAGAATCGAGAGCGGGATCTCTCCCTCTTTGGCAAAAGTAGTATTTAACTTGTTCCCTCCCATGTGGAATTAAGCAATGAATTAACACAAACAACTTAAAGCTTAAGAAAAAGATAGAGATAAGAACGGTGAGTCCGCTTGAAAGTTTTCAGATGACCGATTTGATTCAACGTAAGAAATTCCATCCCTCCCGAAGCTTTGCTAGCAATGGAAGTGGTTTCTTTTCCATCATCTTCTATCATCGATGTACAAGGGCAATGCACAAACCCGCACACAAACCGCTTGAGTCAAGTTGCCGCCTTTTCAACTCTTTCACGATACTGAGCCACAACCTCGCTTATCGACAATGCACACATCATTTCCAAGCACAAGATCATATTAAGAATTGGAATGCTATATAGCTATCTCGGAAGAAACAAAGGAAGGATCCACAAGAGATTCCACTACATTTCAAGGCCCCATGGTAAAAACTGGTTCAAAAAGATTGAGATGCGGTTTCGCTTTCGGTTCAACAACCGTGGGGTGGGTTCAGCATCCTCACATTTATGTTACTCGAATACGAATATTCGAGTGCTTAGAGAAGACTACACGAGGGAATCGAATTGAGCTACGAACCGCGGATCCTTGCCTCTCCTCCTCAGTAGTAGAATGTATCACGTGCCCATGTCAACCTCTTCTTTTATGTTATTTTCCTATCATTCCACAAACAACAGATCCAATTTGGAACAGCTCGACGCGGGTACTCTAATCTACTAAATGAATCCTAGAGAAAAGTGCGTGGTTCTCGCCAGGGCAAGTAAGTAGAAGTTGATCTTTCTTGGAACAGAACTTACCTTAGGGGTGGTGGTAGCTGCCCGTCCCCGAAATATCAAGTACTGTTTATCCGAGGTTAGGGCAATTGTGAGTCGAATCCGTAGATAGGAAATTGATTTCTTTGGGAAGATAAGCGTAGTACATTCAGATGTCCAGGTCCCCACTATATCAATTTAGCTGCCCCGAGCGCTCAATGGCATACTCGGGAAATTGGGAAGAAATCATCCGTTCCGTCACCGGATGCTTTACATATCACTTTTTCCTTAAGTGGATACTTAAACGCGTTAGCTACAGCAGCAGGATAGGATGCACTTTCTTTCCATCATTTCGTGCGTTCAAGGCACAGAAGGCATGGTCGTCGATAGATTCCCCACAAAAGCAAACCTGGGTTGGCTTCTAGTAAGCCGTGCAATCGCTACTCGACAAGAGGTCCCGTTTCCCACGATTTGTACTTTAAATTGGAGTGGAGCCTTCGAAGGCACAGTACGCCTTAGCCCATGAATTGACGTATATGAGCGTAGTTATCAGATCAGGTACGCCGGTCGCAAGATTCCATCCCTGAGGATAGTGATTGAATCTTGCTCTCCTCTTCAGGAGCCTCAGTCGTGAGTGGTTGTTTTCTTGTACTGGAAAATGGGTCCCTGAAAACAATACAATGGGGCCTGGAGTTATTTCTTCATTGTACCCAGAGGAATGAATTGAGGATGAGAGTTTCTCTTTTGGAAAGAAAAAGAACTATGTCAAATCTGTATCAGTCTGGCCAGGAAAGTAAGCACTCGTTGGAGTAAGTTACAATTTACATTGAAGAAGAGCTTGAAGACTAGGCGCCAAAGACAGGGGCTCTTTCTCGAGTAGTGGACTCATCTTGATATTCCTAAAGAAGTAAGCGAAAGAAGAGGTTAGAACCAGCTCCACCGGCTAAAGGGACACGGACTCTTCAGAAGGCTCAGGTTGAATAAAAGAATCTTAATCAGTAGCTTTAGGTATAGGGCGGTTCTAATTAAACAACCTGATAATAGGGTAGACCAAGTAAGCAACTGATGGCATAATACTTACCTTACACAGATCCGGGGGCCGATCCCGGAAGTGAGACACCGAGTGACAAGGATGATGAAGTTTAGATTGATGGTGACACTGAAGGGCAGACGTTAATAATTCGACGCATGCTCCTGTCACCAAAGGAGCAAGAGATGAATGACTGGAAGCGGACTAGCCTTTTTCATACCAAGTGCACAACCTGAGAAGAAGAAGAAATAGATAGTATAGAATGCTAACCCTGTGTTGAAGGTGTGCACCACTAAATGTACGCACTGTGAAAGAAGCCCTCCGTTCCCCACTCTTCTTTCTCCCACCCCTTGTTTGGGGTGGGCCTCGGTATCTCTTTTCCTATGAGAAACCTACACCACGAAGAATTTACCTCCTTGTTCGCCGAAATTCTGACAGAAATAGATTAAGCATTGACTTGACCAAAGCCTACCCGGCTTGCGCAAATCCCTCTCTAGTAGCCAAACCAAAGGTTAGATAGATTATTATGTTGAACTGAATAGCGCAGCTGTTTTGGCTCGCAATAAAGCAAGGGTCCTGATCGAGCAAGACTACGTCCTATCTATCTACCTCTCCAAACACAATATCTTGAGTACCTATGATGGTGACTACATCTGCTGGCATGTGATGTTTGGACATAGAATCGAGTCCTTGTGAATGGGCAAAGCCAGGTGCTCTTATTTTACAACGGTAGGGACGATTACTCCCATTACTGACAAGAAAGACACCAAATTCACCTTTAGGTGCTTCAACTGCGGTATAGGTAGAAGGAGCTGGTACGGAAAAACCTTCTGTATAAAGTTCGAAATGGTGAATTGAGGTAGAGTAGACCGATGATCCGGTAGTCATTTGGCCGGCTATGGAAAGAAAAAGCTTGCATCTGCTCCCCCTAAACTATAACAGGTCCCATCTCTCTCCAAACCTAACGTGGTAGTTTCCCATCATAAGGCTTTCCATCTATAGATTGATTGAGCCATTACCCACCAAGGATCCCATTCGTTCAGAACTCAGTTGACTGCTTCTATAGATAAGGCGGAACGTCCTTAGTTCAGCATTATAGCACATAGTCTCCGACGCTACTACAGCGCTTCGCTAACTCGAAGCGCCTCGCTATGAGAATGACGCTTCGCTAACGCTCGGCTAAGTCGTCGAACCCTCGCGCTGACCATTCGCTTTCTCAGTAGCGAAAGCGCTTCTCTTTGCCCCTTAACTTAATCTTAATAAAGTAAGTATTTGGAAAAGAAAGAGATTCTTGGTTTTATTGCTCCCGCTTCCTCATCTGCGCTCGTCAAGCCAACTTTGCTTTTTGGGAGGTGAAAGAGGAAGCGGACATTTCGACAGCATCGAAGATATCTATATACACAGGAACGCTTATTCCGGACTGCGTTCCGGAAAAAGTAGCCTACTTGACAGAAAGGGCGGGCACTCTCGGCTCGGGGGTAGGCACTCTCGTCTTTCAACCCCACCGTCACTTTGAATTTAGTGGGGCACTGTTTACTTACAGCCTCTACGAGTTGCAAGTGAATGGGGCCGGTGCGTGTGAACGGAAGGGTTCATCAAGCCATTTTAACCCCTAAACAAAATAGGAAGAGGGGTACTTGACTAATAGGGGCAATTGCATCGCACCTGACTGTGAGGGACCTCTTGATACCTTATGTTCACTTCCTAACTAGTAGCCGGTTTCCTGTCGCGGAAGCCTTTTCCCAGTGCGCGGAGCCGAAGGTGTTAGTGCTTTCTCATGGGGTCAATAATGCTAATCCCTCTTTTTGTGCCGGGAAGAAGATAAGAAAAGGCGAAGCCTTCTCTTGGTTTCCCAACCTGTTGCTTCTAAAGGCTGCCCTCTCTCGGCTGGATTTTGGTCCAGCCTACTACGAGGATCCCGTATCCCGTACATCGTCTTTCTCCCTCCTGGGTTCCCGTGGTTCCTATGCCGCCGCGTTTCCCGGTCCTTTTCTTTATTTAGTGCTTCGACCCGAAGCGATAGCTTGACGCGTTTTCCGTGGATAAGATGGCAGCGCTCCAGCTCACTAAAGAATGGGACGGCAGTGGTCCGCCGGCAAGCTCGTTCTGATCTTGGACGCAGTACATTGGAATCCTGAAGCACCACCACGAACGCTACCGCGCGTGCGCCTGCGGTGCGGTAAGGCACCACCCTGTTGTGCCAGCAGCCAACTCCGGCGTGTCAGCTTAGTTATCCTCATCAAGCCACAACCTTGATGTCTAGCTTCCCAACTGGTAGACGGTTCCCTTTCCCCCGGATCAATGAAGAAGGGAGAAGTCAGTTGATTCTTCCGAAGAACCGGAAGCGAAGCGCTATGCCGGGGCGAGGGGACGGGAAAAGAAACTGCTCCGAAGAAAGATATTGGGGTTCCCAATGCTTCTCCACGCCCAACGAGATGCGCCAACCTCGGGATGCTTTACTCCTAACCCCACGACGGTTCCGAGACGGAGCTTAACCTGAGTCTCGGTTAAGAACGGCGATGATCTACGTTTCACACGGCGCACGATTCCATGGATAGTTTCATTCGAGATCGTGATGGAGGACATAGCTTACGATCATCGGCTTTGATCATGCCACTAGGCATTTGATTAGGACATTGCACAATGATCCGAACACTTTGTCGCATCTCTTCGATACGAATACAGTAACGATCATAGCGATCTCCTCTGGTACCTACTGGTACGTCAAGATCCGATTGGTCATGAACATCGTAAGGTGCTGCTCTTCGCGAATCCCAGCATACCCCAGGTTGGGATGGGTAGGCCCACCACTTCACTTTTTCACTTTCACTTAGGCCCGGGCCAAGTCAGTGGGGGGACCCTGTCGGGCTCCTTCCCCCCCAAAACAAACTGTACGTGGGAGTTTCCCTTCATACGGCTCGAATCATTCTCAGATGCCCCGAGAGGCATCTTTCCTTATGATCTGGTGGTTCACACGCGCGCAAACGAGCACCGGCCGCAACAGCAAGGAACTATGACCAATAGAGTCAGACACAGAGCGTCATACTTCTTTATCTTGTGATGGTTGAGGAGTTTCTTTCTCAGAGGGTGCGGGACGCTTGCGGAGTCCGTACCTTCCGTACCACCACAGGTCGTTCTTGGGCAGATCCCGCTCCTAAACATAAGGGAGGGATAGGGGGAAAGGGGCCGGGCCTATCATATAAATAGGGTTGTAGAAAGACCACGTATTTTCATTCGACGTTCCGGGGCGCCCGATTCGATCAACGAATTTGGCGAGCTGATCTGCTTTGATCCAGGAGAAAGCCCAGTCAGCCACCTTTTCGGTGCAGGTCACGTGACCTACAGCTCGGCCTTCGCTTTTTGAGACTTCCTCTACCCACATCTCTATGTGCCCGCAGCACTTTCATATGGAGAAAGATGGGCTTACCATGTTCCATCAATAGCACCTAACCTATGCCGATTTTGGCGGACCGTGCTCCACCCCGGTGAACTCATGCGGTTCCGACGTGCCCAGAGGCCAGAGGCGAATCCGTTCACGGTCCGTAGGACCAACACCATTCGAAGGTTGATGGCCCGCCCCGCCTAGAATAGGAATCTTTGACTGGGCTTACACATTCGCTCACTTACGCTGTCCCCCTCAGCTCACCCCCTAGCCCCGGGTACGTCGTCTCCAAGGCTTCACACAAAATCTTCACTGACAACATATGCATGCTTTTGTAGGGTCGGGCAGAACCGTTGTTGCCTGATGGGAACTTCCCCCATATTGCTATCAATGTCTTCATGTCGCACGACCTCTTAACATTACACCACTGAATCCCCAATCCTTTGCTTGCTGTGCAGTGACAGTACCAATATCCACTAATCGTTGTTTCCAGATACGGTTGCCGGTTGACATCTCTTCTAATTCGTCGATACGAGAAGCAAATTGTTGTGTGGAGGAATCAATATCTCGACATAAGCCAAGAGGCAGATCTTGTGCCACTCCACCAGGTCGTATGAAACTGGCATGCATCCTGGCTCCCGGGACTCTTTCATAGAATTCCAACAATTTCTCCCGCTCCTCAAAAGCCCAAAGGAACGGAGTTGATGCTCCCACATCCATAGCATGAGTAGTTGAAGCAAGTGAATGATTTGAAATTCGAGTTATTTCACAGAATAACACTCGTATATATTGAGCTCGTAATGGTACCTCACAATTCAAAAGTCTCTCTACGGCTGAAGAATGAGCGTGTTCTTGGGCCATCGTAGAAACATAGATAGGGTCAACGACGGAACGAACAACGAAACTTTACGACAGCTTTTTCGTACACGTTCACTTGCATCACATACACAAGTGCTCTCTGAACCGTGCAATAAGGTCACCCATAACACGGCTCTCCCACTGGAGTTACCTTAGCCCCGGGCCATGCTATTCCATGATATTGGAATAATGGCAGCCTAACTACTTATTATCATCGTCTTGAAAGCTGGGCGCCTTTTGAATATGAGTGGGGCTCCTAGTCTAGGCGGCGCCTTCGTGGAGCCAAACCGAAGGAAGAGCAAAAGGGCGAGGCCACACCCGGCTTCGAATAGGAGGGGGGCTTAGCTCTGGATCCCGCCTGCTTGCAGAAATGAATGGATCAGAAAGGGGGCTGGGTTCTATTTCCGGGCCGGGCAGGAGGTGAAGGCCAGAAGAAGAAGAGAAGTGCGCCTTCCCGGTAAGGAAGAGGATAAAAAGGTGCTGTCATCTATCTCGACCTCCGAGGCGTTGGAAATGAAGACCGGCTCAGAGAATCACTGGCGTGCTTTCTCTCCCCCATCGTTTCGCCAACAAAGAAGTCATCCTTGACTTGACGATTGACCATTCCATCCCTACCGAGCCGCCTCTTCGAAGTATTTACCTCTGCCTTTCTTTTTTTCTCCAAAATATAAAAGAAAAAATAAAGAACCTCGTCTGTGATTTAATCGGCCCTAAGGGAGTTTACTCGACCCATTCTCCAGTCTCCCGCACTGCTCAAGTGTGCGACTCCGTATGAGGACCTCCTTCCCTTTTGCTCTGCCCACTCTCCGTTCACACGGTTATCAAAGCGGAGGAAGGGTGGGCAGCAGGTACCACGAGCCCTCTGTCCCACACATCTATCAAGAAGCAAGTGTAGTTCACCGGTTCCACCGAATGCTCCTATCTCTCGGCAAAGATCGTGTGAGTGTGCAGTTATGCTTCGGATGCTTCGCCATGGAATAGATCGACTCTGTTCCCCTTCTTTTCCGGTGCACTCGCTTTATATCTCCGACACACAAGGAAGGACGTGGTGGGAAGAAAGCAGCCCTAGCCTCTGTCCGGTCGATCATTCCGCTGGCATCTTGCATTCACGCCTCCGTTTGACTGCCGCTCGGGAATGTAGTTGTAGATACGTGAGTCTTAGTGGGTCGTTGGCTCCACCTCTTATCTCCTTCTACGACATGCTGTAGTCGTCGCCATATTCAATATGTCACTTAGTCATATCTGCCTCGCAGCGGGTCAGCACCCCCTGAAAGAAAGGGAGGGAGGACTTCATTCAGTGACTCCGCGATCGCCCTCTGAACGATCAAAATAAGGTAAAGCTTGAAGATAAGTTTTGTACTCGATTAATTTCTCAGTCCCTCTAGTCGGGTGGGCGCCGGCCGGATCCCCCTGAAAACCGTACGTGCGGGTCTCCCCGCATGCGGCTCACGCCATTTGAGGTGGCCCAGCCCAGCAGCATTCATTCGCAAATCCTGTAGTGAAATTGAGACCGCTCGACCAGCAAGAGGATGCGCGTTAGCGCAACGGCTTTCGCGCTAGTTGCTCAATCCCTTGCTTGTTCGGAAGCTAATTCGCGTGTAGGCAGCGCTGTCTGTCTACCGTTGACTGTATCTATTCATTGATACATTGGCTCGCTCCCCCCCTCTTTTTCCAAGAATGAATGAGCTGCTCGGACCTTCCATTTCCGTCAAATGACCCGGCTTCCCCTGGCTCTTCCACCGTCCGGGCTCCCTTTCCTCCCTATGCTCCCCCGGCGCAGGCCCACCACGCTTCGCGCCTGCGGCATTTTCGCCAGACGGTCTTTTTGCCAGTAGTGCCATCCTCCCCGCAGGCTGTCTGTATGGGTTGTCCCTTGCTGCTACGTTCTGTTAGGCGCTATGAATTACAGGAAATTAAGTGGTTGACTTGGACAGCAGGCGGGTTACACGTTCCACTGTGCCGAGATGTGAGGTGCAGGTAGTAATGATCACCCCGGGGTATGCGCTAGCGCCCTTGACGGGCACTCCAGGACCCGCCTACGCTCGTGAAAACCCAGGTCGGTCCTCCGACCAGATGTGTGGATAACGAGGCCACCTTCACAACCTTCTCCCTTCTATCTTTATCCAAAGTCAGGTAGAGCGGTTCGCTTGAGTTGCTCAACCGTCCCTTTGCCCGGTGCTCATGACGCGCTACTCCACCGTGCTAGCGGCATAGGAGCCTACTCAGCGTCAGCGGCTTCGTGCCACACTGGAGTGATCAATATGTGGTTCCGCACGTTCCACCACTTCTCCGTTCATTTCCAATACTGATCGTGAAACACCATGAGCAGCAGGATGTTGAGGTCCGGAATTCGAAGTGAAATTCTTGATTTGCCCGTTCTAGTCGTCATGGGAAAGAAATAAGAAAGAAATAAGAAAAGAGATTATTCCCCTAGAGCTTGTCCAGTACCACCTGTACTCAAAAATGCATCTCCGCGCGTCTACCTGGCGCTTTTATTAGCCGCCTTGCATGCAAGCGAAGCGCTATTGGCGGCAATTAAGCTCACTGAGCGATGATTGATGCAGTCAGTCAGTGCCCTCGATTATTCCTGATAGAAGGATCATGGCGCCCCGGAAGCATTCCATCCAGCAGCAGCATCTCCTTCAACCACGCGAGGACTGATGTTAGCTACATTCGAGCGTTCACCGCACAGAGGCGATCTCGAACACTACCTATGATAATAAATCCAAAGGAAAGGTCGATAAAATGATTCAATCTGACTTTATCGGTATTCTGGATTGAGTCAAAAGGGATATATGAAGTTCAAGGCCTTGCCCGTCATGGCCCTATTATGTATAGGCCGTACTAAGCCAATAGCGAATAACAAACTCTTTCCTGCTCCCTCGACCTTAATTCCTCCCATCCTGCCAAGCCTCAGCTGCCAGCGCATTGTATCTAAGCACACTGTGGCAAATTGATACAAAGAAGTAGCTAAAGATCCGACATCCCGTAGAGCGGTTGGGCAACACTAGAAGCACGGGTCAAAATTCCGGATTTACAAACAAGATAGCCGGCGAACTCTACTCTATAGTCCCCTCCGCAAAAGTGATAGCGGTACAGCCCAGCATCAGGTGTGGAAGAGGGTAAGCTTTACGGCAACACCTTTTCAGATTGGAAAGGATGAATACTTGTGTTGGGTCCTGCCGGACTAGGATAGCCTGAGATCAAAACCTAAATGAGGGGTTGATCATAAACCGGGGGCAATAAGTATTCGAAATTTGGCGCTTATTAATAACTCTGCCACTGAATACTTTATTCATTAAAGGTCGTCACCCTATACGGCGAGGTACTCTATGCGTTTTCTTTGTCTGTTAAGCTTCACGGTTAGGACTCCCTAAATCAACGACAATATTTGTTTATCAACCACTGCGGCGACGAGATCTTCGACTTAGCTCCCTCCCACGAGTCATCCCGCGGTAGGAAGATATGAAAGGGAGACAAAAGTCCTTAACTAAATCAACACCCACTAGTCAACCTAAACCTTCTACCCATTCCATCCATCATATCCGGCCGAGTCGAGGAGATCTGCTTTCTTATCTATAGATAAGGCAAGAGAGAACTTATGCCCTCGCGGATGGAGAGGGATTTCGAACCCCCGCATTCCCTATGAATACCGGTTTTCAAAGACCGACTCTTTCAACCGCCGCCACATCCATCCTGCGGCGCCCGGCCCTATCTATCTACGCCGGCGTGTAGGGGCAACTCTATGTGATTGCCTTACGCTTTACTTTTGCGCCCCACCCCGTAAACTAACTCTATTGCCTAGCACACTTTTCTCCTGTAGTACGCAATCGCTACGCTAAACTTCTTTCTATATGATAATATGCACCGCCGGTTGCGGCCCTCCCGGGGGTAATAGCAAGAGAGTGAAGAACGATCCTCAAAACTCAAAAGTAAAGCGTGAATGAGTCCCACTCGAAGTTAGAGTGGGTCAAAGGCTTAAAGGCAGATTCGAAAGGGAAAGGGAAGAGGAAGAGGATAGGATCCCTCCTCTCCTCCTACCATGATGATTAAGGGAAGAGTGAATTGAAAAGAGATAGAGATGGTTCTTTGTTCGGGAGACAACCATAGTAGATTCCAAATGAGAAGACCGTGAAAAAAGAGAAGGATAAAGAATGTCATATATCTCGTGAGCTAGATCACTTCCTTGAAAACAAGTAAGAATTGCCTCAACAAAAATGGATGGAATTGGACCGAAAAAGCCATTCATTTAAATTGCTATCGATTAGGTATCCGCTGGGAACATCAAGATTCATGAGTTAACTAAGTATCGATCGACCAAATTGAACAAATGATAGCTCAAGATCATGTTGTTCATTGGGAATTGAAGAGGGAGAACGAAAGCGCATATCGAATCGATTAATTTCTATTTCTTTCGTTATCGGGAATTCGTCATCAAGATGGATCGCCATTACGCGTCAACGAACTCATACTAATCTGAGGGATCGGCCAAGTAGCAAATTGAAATGAAAGAAGGCTACCGAAAAGAACAAACAACGGATTGAGCTGCCATCCCGCTGGCGTCAAGATACGTTTTCTTGCTCCTTGGTAATTTGTCATTTGAGGAATGTTCAATAGTTCTTTTTTCTTTTTTAGATTCGGCGTCTTGAAC
The DNA here is from genome assembly GCA_015847255.1 of Hyparrhenia diplandra. Lineage (NCBI taxonomy): Eukaryota > Viridiplantae > Streptophyta > Magnoliopsida > Poales > Poaceae > Hyparrhenia > Hyparrhenia diplandra. The sequence continues at coordinate 1,827 of JADLZK010007527.1, read as the reverse complement.
CGCTTAATCCGCACGTATGCGGTATAGTGCCTTAAGCCACTCCACGCCACGCCTGCCTTTGGTCTCGGCCACTTAGCCCGCTTCTATCGTATCGTTAGAGCTTCGCCCTCAAAGCGTGACTTCACTATCGCTCATGGTAGTTGTCTCTATGTAGTAGCTCTGCCTTTGTTAAAGCTTAAGCGGCGATGATAAAGCTCCCCCATGCCTCTTTCTTGTACTAATTAATGTGTATGGTCTAGTCTTTTCCAATGCCTCTTTCCTTCCGCCAACGCCGCGCTAGATGGAGAGTAAGCAAGCTACCTTGCTTGCATTAAGTTAAAACGTAGCTTCCGCTTCACACTGCGAAATTGATGTGAATGATGCGTGTCGCCGACATCAATTTCGACCTGATTAATATGTCATTGAAACAAATGTTGCTTTGTCTTTTGTTTTATTTTTCTGGATGATAAGGATGAGCCAGCCGATCCTAACATAATTTTTGAGGAGCTCTGACGGCGAAGCCTCAAAATCTGATAAGGATGTCTCGACGGCCGGATTGCAACTATATATATTTTTTTAGGGTGGGGAGGGAAAAAAAGATATCTTTGTTTCCTATCGGCCCCAAGCGGATACCCCGACTTCCGCGATTAAAACTAATGAGGAAGAGATTGTGGGAGGACCCAGGGCGAGCAAGTTGGGTTGGGGTATAGAGCCAGAAGCCTGGGTGGGGGTGAGAGGATGTGCTCTCGTAATGGTTCATAGTTGGGTATGATATTCTCGGGATTGTTGGGGAACGCCCTCTATATTCGAAATATGCCTTTCTAGGAGCATTACGATCTGCAGCTCAAATGGTCTCTATGAAGTCTCTATTGGTCTTATTCTTATTGTGCCTTGTGAGCACGCTTTGGGATCCGGCTATGCAACGCCGGATCTTCCCCTAACCCAACCCGGAATCCACCGGAGGGAACCGCAAAGATGAGGAATGTCCTCAAGGCTCGGGCCGCAAAGGCTCAAGCGGTTTTGGGTCATAGGGCGGCAAAGGCAGTCCGGGGCACAAGGGTCCTCCGTACAGGGTGCGTGAAGAACCCCGGAGGGTGATCTCGAATGAGCAAAATGTCACCACCGGCCTAAACGACGAGCAAACACTCGAACGTGAGAGCAAGGGATCACCCAACGAATGGACGAGCCCCAAGGAGGGAGGGAGAGAGGGAGGCAAGAACCATGTTTCAGAGAAGTGGCGGTCCGGAATCCACTCTGACAAAAGAAAATAACTGACTGGGCTGCGCCGTAAGGGGCTCCACATCGGGACGCGGGCCAAGGCCTTCATGTATGGGTGATCAGATCGCCATAGGAGTACTCCGGGATATACACCAGGGCAACTAATGTCGAGCATATCATGATGCCGCCCGTTTTTCATTTCGTGAAAGTCCCCTGCAGAGGAAAGGGGCACGTAGGTGATGGCGCTGCTCGCTTCTTAGGGCGATGAAATCGCTCCTATGGGATCGTGCGTGGCAGCCGGTATAGATGATGATGAAAGGCGGGCCGCTCGGGACCTATTCTCATAATAGGCGCAAGCAAAGCTAAATAGGAAAGGGGCGACGCTGCCTTTTTCGTCAAAAATCAAAAAGGGTGGAATGTGGAGCTAATATGGCTGGCTACAAGTATAGCCAAAGAAAGATGAGACGAGACGGGATCTGTCCCGAGGACGCAGTGACTACCAGGGGAAAGCCCGCCCCGCTAGCTAACATAGATATCTATTCTAGGTGCGCATATTCGAGATTTAGAATCTCTTTCCCGACCGTGCCAGCCGAATCGGGCCACCACTTGGGATGGGAATGGCTCAGCCCA
>JADLZK010007526.1:0-59408 GCA_015847255.1 Hyparrhenia diplandra | reverse complement strand
ATTAGCCTCTTATTTGTAACGTGAGAGACTAAGACAAATATTAGATATTCCAGACATGTCCTTATCAGTTCGTCAGCTTCTGGGTTGCTCATGGTGTTGATAAATTTTTGATTCCTCTTTATGATGTCTGATTAGAAATTGCTCAAAAGAAGTTAAAATTTTTCCAAAGCTTTCTCTAGCACCAGGTCAAAGAAGTACTATGATTCAAAGATCTGGCATATCAGCATTTCCGAATCAGTCCTTGTCGGACCCAACACGTGGCCTGGTTGGCAGAACGCCGGCTGCGGGCACCAAACATATGAAGCGCGGTAGCCAGGAAACTATAATACCAATATATAAAATAATTTCATGGCAGTTTGACTAAGAAAATGTTGTTTCTAAATCAGTCACGTGTTTATTTAAACACTACATATTTTCAATGATGTGGCTTCCACGTTCATCTCCATCCGGTTTGCATAGGACCAAACTTGGATAGTCTTGGTTTCCTATATCTTGCTTGTCATATATCTTCTTGATAAGTATAATTCTGACAAAAATTGGCTTGGTTGACATTGAGAGTGCATCTTAATTTTCCATCCATGGTAATCTTTTTTCTAAGCATCAAATGAATCTGCGCAGAAGGTTTATGAATGTTGGATCTTTTTATATTCTCATACCTCATAGTGGATAGAAGCAGTAATATTACCCTGGGGGCCAAGGGCTCATCACACAATATAATTCTAAGAGAAAATGCAGGTTCTGTTACGAAGGCCAACTCGTGAATACATCATAACACTGAGTTGGGTACTAGCAGTGATGCTGACAGAACGAATGATGGGAGTACTATGGGTGTAGCTGTTTAAAGAAAGTCAACAATTTTTTGCAAATTGTTTCATGAAATGATATTCAAGGTTTATCTTCTAGTCGAGAATGACTTTGTTTAAAGGAGGAGAGTCTGATGAACCCAAGCTTCTAAAAAAATATATCAATGGATCTTGTATCAAATATGTTAACTAGTCTTTTTCTTTGGTGGTTCCCCTTTCGATAGAACATATATATAAAAGAAAGACAGAATCAAATAATCACCGTTGTTCGTATGTCATCGACACACATTTTTAGAGGAGCAAATCTTGGTCACAATATTGAAGAGAATATGAAGCCACAAGAATTTATTTTATAATCGCACCAGTACGTACTATCTACATAAATTGTTCAATCAAGCTGGTTTAATTAATTGAGGTGAAGTACTACGAGAAACTCTTTATTTTTTGAATAACATATGATGATATAAGGAAGCAAACCAGTTGTGTCATTATCTGCAAGCGGCATGCATTTAGTTATACCTACTGGTTGGAACCCACAATCAGTTTGTCCACGTGATTTTTGATCAAGATGTGAGATTACAAGCTAATTCTTTGACGTATCATTAGTATGTACTATTTTCTATTTGTGACATTAGTGTTCTTAAATTCCTACGGAGCTCTCATTGAACGTGAAATCTTTACGGATGGTGTTGTGATTGGTGAGACCTAACACTACACTCTGAATATTGTTGAGCTCCAACATAATTATTGTCATACCCAATTTAAAGGAACAAATTGGATATATATAACCCTTATGTGTGCCCGTAAATCGAAACACACATGAGGTGACAAACTGTTGGAATGTATCATAACAATGCTTATTACATAAGATTAAAACAAAAACTCAAAAAGAATGAAACTAATTCCAACTTTCTTATCACGGAAGCTCAAGAACGAATCTGTGACCGGTGGTCCACAAGTCTAGTACTCCGGCGGTAATCCTCATCCCATCCTTGATCTCGAGGCGGGGTGTGGTGAAAATAGCAAGGGTGAGTCCATGTCGAACTCAACAAGTATAGCAAGATAGTAACTTTTCCATAATATCATGATCATTGTAACATAATAATATAAAAGCATAAGTGGTAAACATGAGTAAACGATTTAACAATATAAAAAGCGTCATCATCTTTAATGTAAGTGGTCCATGGCCGCTCATGTCCTTGAGCAAGGCTAGTATACTAGTTTTTCAAACTCTGCGAGAGGTGTACATTCACCGTGAGTCATGATTCCCTAAATGTATGGGTTTGCAAGGCCCAAAGCACACGAGAAACCACTATGAAGCCCCCAAAGGTTCGTCTAACAAGTTGGGGCGCTAAGTCGTCCGATATAGAACCCACCCTTCCTATATGGCACAACGACCATAGCCTATACACATATATGTGGACGGGCGGGCAGACTATACCCAATTCGGCACTTCCTCCAAACTCGCTAGAAAAATGATCTTTGAGGAACTAAAGTCAGAGCCATTTAACCCCCACCGGTTATACTGTAAGTCCAGGATACATCAGTTACAGACAAGATCTTATGTGGTTAAATTATTACCATTTTATCATTTATAGCATAAATATTAATTAAGTCACAAGATCATGGTAATAATGAGCTAGAAATTCCCAAACTATACTTGCCTTGATTATCGAAGTCCTGCTGACCTGGCGATCCTCGAGAATACTGCTCCTAATCAATCGTAGTACTTGCTCACCGTCTAAACTCGATAATAAATCAACAAACACACATCCAAAGACAATCATGCATGAAGAAAACAAGTCTAAATTAGAACAGTACACCAACAGTGATAAAACAGCATAAAAGTGCATAAAACTAATCTACGTGTCGCTACGATCACATAGGCGTAAAAGATCACGAAAATCGAATTAAAACGGGAAGTTATGGATTTTACAAGATTTCCTATAGGTAGATAATTAATTAAATCTAACTACGAAAATTAAATGTTCCAAACCTACTGAAAAGTTATATTATCTTGTAGAGAATTTAATTACAAAAAACTAACGCCGGTTGAGCGGATCAATTTGGAGTTAAAACATGAAAGTTATAAGCATTTGATTGCAGTGGCAAAACTGTAATTAGACCGAACTTTATTTCGAATTAAAAATAAAATAAAACTGAGTTTTAACTCCGGCCAAGGACCTAACTGTAATTAAACCTAGACTACGGGTGTAGCGTGTAAAAGTATCGGGGTCTCTTTAGCAAAATCTTGCGTGGGAGCGAAGAGAGGGGCCTTGCGGTGATTGTTGATCTCGCGTTGGGCGGCTCAGTTAGATCGGGCAAGGGGAGGTGGTGTTTGCCCGGCCGGCGGACGATGCGGGCGCGGCGGCTCCCACCGTGATGGGCGGGGCGGCGATGGTCGCCCGGCGTTAACGGCGATTCCGGCCGTGTTTGGCGAATCTCCGGCACTAGGATGGCGATAGCCAGCGAGCGCGATCAAGTCGGCTATGACGGCGAGCGAGGGCGCGATGTCTTGGCGGCGGTCATGGCCGGCGGCAAGCTTCGCCGGCGTGCACGGTCAAGGTGTACTGAGGCCTCGGTCGATAAACTAACGGGATGGGGAGTGACAAGGGGAGGGAACCTTTGGTTCTGCCGCCGGCGTTGATTGAAGCGAAAGCGACTGGAAGCGGAGATCTGGAGAGTGGCGGCGGCGGTGTTACGTGTTGCTCACGGCGACGCGGTGAGCAGAAGCGAAATGAATGGGATTCGGGATGGGAAAGTTCTTACGGGCGGCTTAGGGGACTTGGCGGCTCCGGCTGTACAACCGACGTCGGCCGGACAAGCGGAACCGGCGCGGCGGCGAAGGAAGAGGTGGCGGCTGGCCTTTGGTCCCGATAGAGGGCGAGTGGGGGGCTGGCATGGGGAGGCGGACCAGTGGTGAGGCGCCAGAAAATAGACCGAGGGGGGCGGGGATGCAAATGAGCTTTCCTTGGCCCGAAGCGGATCGAGACTCGACCAGCTCGCGTGCGGTTCAAGGAAAAAGAGATAGAAGAGATCTCTTAGGCAAGCCGGGCCCACCCGTCGGCGAATGGAGAGGAGAAGGTAGTCATTGTTGCCGATTGGCCGGCCGGCGAGGGCGCGAACCAAAGGAAAACAAGGGGCTGCGGCTTAGCTGGGCCAAATGAAGAAATGGGAGGGAGTAAAAAAGAATAGAGAAAGCTTTCTATTTCTAATTCAAATTTCCAAGTTAAAATCAAAAAGCTATGAATTCTTTTTGAACTTTAAATCAAGCAAACAATACAAAAAATAAAATGCAAAGGCAGCATGGATGCACCATCGGTGTCTAACCTTATATTTAATTTTATTTTTAGAAAATTATTATTAATTTTCTATGTTTAATGCACCATAAAATACATAATTAAATCAAATTACTATTTTAAAAATATCTAAAAATTTTTAAGTGTTACAATTCTACCCCCTTAAAAGAATCTCCTCAGAGATTAGATTTGTGCTTACTCGAATAACTATGGATATAATTTTCTTTAGATCATCATCTCTTTCCCAAGTAGCCTCATCTTACGTATAACGGTTCCAGAACTTTACACATCTTGATAGCCCTACTCTGGTGACTCTTTTCGCTGTCTCCAAGATCTTTCTTGGGAACTCTTCATATGTGAGATCTTCTTTTTAATGTAATCTCACTCTTTCTGGTATACGCTCTTCGAGGCACACGCAAAAACACCTTTTAAGTTGAGACACATGGAACACATCATGCACACTGATAGACTCTGGCGGAGTTCTAGTTGGTAGGCCACTTCTCCACATCTTTTAACAATCTTGAAAAGGACCAATATACCTTGGAGATAATTTGCCTTTCATATTGAACACCTCTTCACATTTTTTTTTTTTTTTTCATTTGTGACACCTTTAAGTACACAAAATCCCTTCTTCAAAAGCTATATCTTTTCTTCAGTATCCGCATAACTTTTAAAATGGGAGGATTGTGCATCTCAAATTCTCTCTAATCATCACGACTTGTTCTTCAGCATCTCTAAGCACATTTGGTCCAAACACTTGAGTTTCCCCAGTTTGATTCCAGAATAAAAGATGTCCTACACTTGCCCATACAAGGCTTCAAATGGTGCCATCTTGAGACTACGTTGATAGCGTTGTTATAAGAGAACTCAGCATAAGGCAAACTCTTATCCCAACTAGTACCATTGCGCAGGCACAAACTCTCAACATATCCTCAAAATCTGATTAGTCCTCTCCGGTTTGTCCATCCGTGCGAGGATGAAATGCTGTCTTGAATCTCAACTTTGTTCCCAAGGAATCATGCCTTTGCTTCCCAGAAATGAGATGTGGCGCCTCTATCGATTTGCAATCTTCTTTGGAACCCCATGCAAGCAAACAAACCTTTCCATGTACAATTGTGCCAACTAAGGACCTCTATATGTAGTTTTGGCCAGGGCAAGAAATGAGCAACTTTAGTCAACGATCCACAATTACCCATATGGAATCATATCCCTCTAAAAAATGCAGGCAATCCCACTATGAAATCCATGCCAACTTCTTCCCATTTCCACTCGGGTATCTTCATGGGTTGCAACAATCCTGTAGGTCTCTGGTGTTCAGCCTTCACTCTCTGGCAAATATCACATATGGCCACAAACTCACCTTACATCTCTCTTCATTCCATACCACCAATACTTCTAAGATCAAGATACATCTTTGTACTTCCGGGATGAATGGAATAAAAGCGACTCATGTGCCTCTCGTAGAATTGCTTCCAATGATGGCTTTCACTTCGAGCACACAAATCCTTTTTCGAACCAAAAGAATACCATTTTCATCTATCCTGGAAACCCGATGCTTTTTCAAGCACTACATTCTCGACTATCTCCTTTAGCTTTTCATCCTCTAACTGACCCTTGTGTATCTCTCGCTCAAGAGTAGGTGCCACTTCTATCTCCATAGTATTAACTACTACAACACCCAAGTTCAGATGCTCGAACTACGCACACAACTTCGTGCGGAAATTTGGTGTCATCCAGAAGTGTTCTTGACATACTTCTTCCTACTAAGAGCATCCAGCCCGCTATTTGCCTTTCCCGGATGATAATGCACATCAAATCATAATCCTTTATGAGTTCTAACCAACGGCGTTGCCTCAAGTTCAGTCGGGCCGGGTAAATATATACTTCAAACTCTTATGGTCGGTGAAGACATCGGTCTTATGACCAACCAAATAGTGTCTCCAAATCTTCAATGCATGAACCCACGGTTGCTAGTTCCAAGTCATGAGTGGGATAATTCAGCTCATGTTTCTTCAACTGCCTCGATGCATAATCAACAACTCTACCTTCTTGCATAAGAACACATCCCAATCCTAGACGAGATGCATCACAATAGATGGAGAACTTCTTGTTCAAATCTGGCAAAATCAATCGGAGTTGTTGTCAACCTCTTCTTCAACTCTTCAAAACCAGCTTGACATTTATCCGACCACACAAACTTGGCATTCTTCTCTAATAAAAGAAGTCATGGGTTTTGCAGGTTGGAGAATCCCTCAATGAACCTCCTGTAGTAAGGCTAATCCAAAGGAAACTACGGATCTCGGTGCATCGAAGGTGGCTTCCAATTCAACACATCCTTCACCTTGCTTGGATCTCAAGCCCAATTCCTCCATTAGAGACAACATGGCCAAGGAAAGAGATTTCCTTTAACCAAAACTCACATTTGCTTCAAAGCAGCATACGGTTGGTGCTCTCGAGTTTTACGCAGCACCCGATCGTAAATGCTGAAGATGTTCTTCTTCTATATCTTGGAGAATATTAGGATGTCATCAATAAACACCACCACGAATTTATCCAGATACTCCATGAACACCTTATTCATCATGTACATGAAATAGGCAGGTGCATTGGTCAAACCAAAAGACATAGCGTCTACTCATATAACCCATACCTAGTGGTGAATGTTGTCTTTGGTATGTCTGAATTTCTAATCTTCAACCCATGATAACGGAACGTAGATCAATCTTGGAGAACACACAAAGCACCCCTCAACTGATCAAATAGGTCATCAATCCTAGGCAAGGGATACTTGTTCTTTTATAGTGACCTCATTAAGAGAACGATAATCTACACACATCCGTTGTGTGCCATCCTTCTTCTCCCTGCAAGATCACGGTGCACCCCAAGGAGATGAACTAGAGGCGGATAAAACCCTTATCCTGCAACTCCTTCAATTGTTTCTTAAGTTCATCTAATTCATTAACCCCCATTCTATATGGACGGCTTAGCTATGGAGTGTAGTGCCAGGTAGTAAATCAATAATAAATTCAATGTCACGGTCGGGTGGCATACACGGCAACTCATCGGGGAAAACATGCGAACTCATCCACTACGGTCACGAGGATTGGCATCTTCCTTCATCACGTTCTATATGGCTAATGGTGGGTCTTTAATTGCCACATCAGATAACTTTCGGTCTCCCTTTGGTGTCGTTAGAACCACCACTTTTCACGACGAATCACTGCCCGTGTTGCTTCATCCAATCATATCCCAAAAATCATATCAAGGCGGATGTCCTCAACACAATAGGACCTGACCGCAAAGTCTACCCCCTTAAAGACAAACTCACGGAGGACAATAAAGAGAAAAGCTGGTATGGTTCCCCGGGTGAATTTACTACCATTTGGTTCTTCAAGGCAACTAGAGGTATGCTATGCATTGTAACAAATGCTTGGGAAATAAATGAATGTGAAGCTCGAGAATCAAAAAACAGATTAGCGGGGGATGGAGTTGATGTTGAGCGTTGCCCATCATAGTTTCCGGTCCCACCTGAACTATTTTTGGAGGACACATGGTTCACTTTTCGATGAGGGGGGAGGTGGCCTGCGTAGTTGTTACGCCTCGAAAATTTTCTTTGGTTTACCTTCTGCGGGCGATTCACTTGGGATATGTGACCCTCTTTACCACATGTGAAGCACGTGGTTGGAGTGTTGGTGCTCTTCGGCTATCTTTGAAATGAGGACGGTTTGTTGGTTCCCCGTTTCGACCTCCCCTGACTTGCACGCCCCCTGGTTCTTACGAAAGTTGGGAGGAAACGGAGAAATTGCTTCGAACCACGACCAAACATCTTCCTCTTCTTGTCTGATTGACGCTCATTATCGAGGACAATAGCACGGTTCACCGTTTGCTGCTCAAATGTATCATAAGTGTTGCCCTTCAAGCTGCGGCTGAGCTCATAATAGATACCATTGAGGAAATGGCGGCGCTTATCTTCATCTTCTCGTACTTCATTGGGAGCATAACGGGCCAGACTTCTTTGGAACTTCTCATGATACTCACCGATCATCATCGAGCCCATCTTGAGGTTCCGGAATTCATCTTCCTTACGCTCCAACAAGACCGGTTGGAATGTGACGAGCTCTAAAGGTCTTCACAAAATCATCCCAAGTAATGGCGGGAGCATTCTTTGGGACGAAACAACTGATAAGACTCCCACCAGTGTCTGAGCACCTCCTTGGAGTTGTCTGAGGCATACAACATCTTCTCTTGGTCATTGCAATTTGTCGGGGTTCAAATTTGTTTCTCCACAAAGACGTAGCCAATCATCGGCTTGTAGAGGCTCCGTGGCGTGAGAAAACACCGGGGTTTCAACCATGAACTCCTTACGCTTATCCTTGGGTGGAGGGCGGATCCTCCAGCTTGCATGTTACGCATGAGCGAATCGCGATAGTCGCATCATCTGGCTGGCGGCTTTGCATCATCTGCTTCAGGTCGCCATAAGCTGCTCACTCAGTTATTGGAGGAGGAGGTGGTGGTGGCATCTTCATTATTTATACTGCCCCTCTACCTCTACCTCTAGGCATCTGCTTTGTCAAAGATAATATTCTAGGTTTAGATATTTGTGGTCGGGGTCTCTTAAAAAGGATAATAGAGCAAATCTAAAAATTCTCCCGATTTAAGCAAGTTTAGAAAATTTACCCACTATCTATTCATTAGTCCTTATGTCTTAACTCTATAACTAAATGAAATTGTAGACAAAGTCCACAAAATCATTGCGAATCATTCAAAAGATCCAAATCAAGCATAATTAATAATAACAATTCAACAAGGCAATTAAAATGCAAAAACCAATCATTGACTCCAACTTTTCTACCGTTTCTTCTCAAGTTATGGGTAAAAGATTCCCCAAAGGTACTCTTCTACTTAGCGAAAAAGTGGTAGAAGTGGATTTCTAAGAGCATGTTAAGGCAAGGTGAGACAAACCTTTAGAGACAAGGACAAGAAGATGGGCATGAATAGCAGGGAAAGATATGAGATAGAAGAAAATATCAATTTTCCTGAAAGCAAGGATTTTAGGACAACTTCTAGTACCTAAAAAACGACCGGTTTCTACCCCAGGCTTGCGTCCTAGAGTCGACATTGCTCTGATATCAATCCATACCCAATTTCAAGGAACAAATTGGATATATATAACCTTATGTGTGCCCGTAATCGAAACACACATGAGGTGACAAAAAGGACGGAATGTATCATAACAATGCTTATTACATAAGATTAAAAATCGAAAAACTCAAAGAATGAAACTAATTCCAACTTTCTTATCGAAGCTCCAAGAATCGAATCTGCCCACATTGGTGGTCCACAAGTCTAGTACTCTGGTGGTAATCCTCATCCCATCCTTGATCGAGGCGGTGTGGTGAAAATAGCAAGGGTGAGTCCATGTCGAACTCAACAAGTATAGCAAGATAGTAACTTTTCCATAATATCATGATCATTGTAACATAATAATATAAAAGCATAAGTGATAAACATGAGTAAACGATTTAACAATATAAGCGTCATCATCTTTAATGTAAGTGGTCCATGGCCGCCGTGTCCTTGAGAGCAAGGCTAGTATACTAGTTTTTCAAACTCTGCAGAGGTGTGTACACATTCCTTTCATCGTGAGTCATGATTCCTAAATGTATGGGTTTGCAAGGCCCAAAGGTACACCAAAACCACTATGAAGCCCCCAAAGGTTCGTCTAACAAGTTGGGGCGCTAAGTCGTCGATATAGAACCCACCCTTCCTATATGGCACAATCCACCCGTAGCCTATACATATATATGTGGACAGGGGCGGGACTATACCCAATTAGGCACTTCCTCCAAACTCGCTAGAAAAATGATCTTTTTGAGGAACTAAAAGTCGAGAGCCATTTAACCCCCACAGTTATACTTGTAAGTCCAGGATACATCGATTCTGAGACAAGATCTTATGTGGTTAAATTATTACCATTTTATCATTTATAGCATAAATATTAATTAAGTCACAAGATCATGGTAATAATGAGCTAGAAATTCCCAAACTATACTTGCCTTGATTATCGAAGTCCTGACCTGCCGATCCTCGACAATACCTTGCTCACGATCACCATAGTAATCGCTCACCATCGCCTAAACTTCGATAATAAATCAACAAACACGCATCCAAAGACAATCATGCAACAAGAAAAAAACAAGTCTAAATTAGAACAGTACACCAACAGTGATAAAACAGTATAAAAGTGCATAAAACTAATCTACGTGTTTCACGATCACATAGACGTAAAGATCACAATAAAAATCGAATTAAAACGGAAAGTTATGGATTTTACAAGATTTCCTATAGGTAGATAATTAATTAAATCTAACTACGAAAATTAAATGTTCAAGCCTACTGAAAAGTTATGTTATCTTGTAGAGAATTTAATTCTGAGAAACTAACGCAAGTTGAACGGATCAATTTGGAGTTAAAAGCGTGAAAGTTATAAGCATTTGATTGCAGTGGCAAAACTGTAATTAGACCGAACTTTATTTCCAAATTAAAAAATAAATAAAACTAGGGTTTTAACTCCGGCCAAGGACCTATCTGTAATTAAACCTAGACTACGGGTGTAGCGTGTAAAAGTATCGGTCTCTTTAGCAAAATGCGCCGCGAAGGGTATCGCCATCGGTGATCGTTGATGATCTCGCGATGGGCGGCTCGAGATTAGATCGGGCAAAGGGGAGGTGGTGTTGCCGGCCGGAAGCATTCGCGGCGGCGGCTCGCCGCGCGATGGACGGCGATGGTCGCCCGGCGTTGCAAACTAGCGGTTCCGGCGTGTTTTGGCGACTGGCGGCACTAGGAAGGCGATGGCGCGGCGCGATCAAGGTCGGGCTATGGCCGCGGCAGAACGGGCGATGGCGATGTGGCGGGTTGTCATGGCGGCGGCGGCAAGCTTCGCCCGGCGTCGGCGTCAGGTGTACTAGAGGCCTCGATTCGATATAAACTAACGGGATGGGAGTGACAAGGAGGGCACTGGGGTTCTCACGTGTTTGGCTAAACACTACATATTTTCAATGATGTGGCTTCACGTTATCTCTGTCGGTTGCATAGGTCCAAACATGGATAGTGCTTGGTTTCCTATCTTGCTTGTCATATATCTTCTTGAGTAGAGTATAATTCTGACAAAATTGGCTTGGTTGACATTGAGAGGTGCATCTTAATTTCCATCCATGGTAATCGTTTTCTAAGCATCAAATGAATCTGCGTAGAGGTTTATGAATGTTCACTACCACAAAATGGAATACCCATGAGGGTCACCATTTTCCTTGAGCGCTGAGATTAAACCCTCAAGGAATATAAGTTACCTTGGCGGTGGTTGAAAACCCCCAAGAAAATATATATTTCTTGAGTGTTATTTCTGACCCTCAAGAAAAATAGGTAACACTCAAGAAAATCCTCTTTTCCTTGAGCGTCAATCCTCTTTTTCTTGAGCGTCAACCATCGGGTAATATTTTTGACCCAGCCACGAAATTTAGCCCAGCGCGTTGTCTTGCCGGCGCATAGAAACTCTTGAAAAAAAAGCGCCAAGTCTCCCCGCGCTGATTTTTGGCCCACGTAAAAGAAAGGATCTCTCCGTGTCCCACGGGCGTGGCTTATCCACTCGTTTGGCGTCCCCTCCTCCGACACCAACGCACGAGTAGAAAAAAATTTGGGCGACCCTCCAGCCTTGCGGCGGCGGCCTCCCGCGGGCAGCGGGAGGGCGGCGTCTCCCAGCGCTGCGGCCAGTCAGCGGAGTCTCTCTCCCTGCGGTGGGTGGGTGTGGTCTCCGGCGTGGGCGGGCAGCGGCTCCTGGGGTGGCCAGCGGGGGGACGCGTCTCCCTGCGCCGCACGGCGGGCGGCGGTCTCCTGCTCGCGCGGTGGGTGGCGGCGTCTCCTGGCGTGGGCTGGCAGGCGTGTGGCGAGCACTGCACGGGCCGGAGGGTGGCAGTTCATACGCAGTTGTGCTCAAATCGTGGAGTCCTCGGCGCCGACCTGGGCGGCGCTTAACCACTGTATCGACAAGGTGAGCCCCCGCACCGACCTTCCCCTCGTCAGCGGCAATTCCCTGTCTCCTACGAGGGGCTGCGGGGCTCCGCATCTGCACAGCTGCAGATCCACCGGCACCAGGCTACCGGCAGCCTGCACATCTCCAGCTTGGTTGATTGCTGTGCAAAAATTTGTTCTAAAACTAAAATATATCATCATGTTCATATTCTCTAAACAGATTTAAACAGATTTAATGGATGTATAGTGGTTGGTCTCAACCAGCCTTTGAGAAACAAGTGCCAAACCTTTGACACACTCTGCTTTGTCTGCTACAACACGTTTGTTAGCTATGAAATCACTGTACTATATGTCAATTGCACACTTTGAAGCAAATTTAGAGTTAATTCATGAACTTATGCCCTCAGACTGTAAGGTTCCTAAGGATTTCTTTTCATGGTCTCTTGTACAATTTACTAATTGTTTTCATTATAAAACAGGATATGCATGGGCTTCGACACAGAAATCATTGGAGATGTTTCTAATGGTCTTAACTCTCAAATGGTTGGAGATGATTCTAATGGTCTTAACTCTCGAAGGGTTGGAGATGTTTCTGGCAACACACACAGGAACAATGCTAATGGTCTTAACCCTCAAATGGTTGGAGATGTTTCTGGTAACTCACAAAGGAGAAATGCTAATGGTCTTAACACTCAATTAGCTGGAGTTGATGGTGGTAACTCACAAGTGAACTATGATAGCGAGGGTCCTAACGCAGAACTGAACATTGGCTCCAACCAACCCCCCTCATGATCCTCCAAAAAGAGGGAGAGCGAAAATGAGCAGGACCAAGTACAAAATACCTCCACGCAGTGGTAGAGTTCAACTGGAACCTATGATATAAGTGGACCAAGTACAAGAATTTATTTTATAATCGCACCAGTACGTACTATCTACGTAAATTGTTCAATCAAGCTGGTTTAATTAATTGCGGTGAAGTACTACGAGAAACTCTTTATTTTTTTTGAATAACATATGATATAAGGAAGCAAGCCACTTGTGTCATTATCTGCAAGCGGCATGCATTTAGTTGTACCTACTGGTTGGAACCCACAATCAGTTTGTCCACGTGATTTTGATCAAGATGTGAGATTACAAGCTAATTCTTTGACGTATCATTAGTATATACTATTTTCTATTTGTGACATTAGTGTTCTTAAATTCCTACGGAGCTCTCATTGAACGTGAAATCTTTACGGTTGGTGTTGTGATTGGTGAGATCTAACACTACACTCTGAATATTGTTGAGCTCCAACATAATTATCTCAACATGTTCATGACATTTTATTTCCTATGCTGATTGGTTGGAGAGAATATACTGAAAAAGACATTAGCCTCTTATTTGTAACGTGAGAGACTAAGACAAATATTAGATATTCTAGACATGTCCTTATCAGTTCGTCAGCTTCTGGGTTGCTCATGGTGTTGATAAATTTTTGATTCCTCTTTATGATGTCTGATTAGAAATTGCTCAAAGAAGTTAAAATTTTTTCCAAAGCTTTCTCTAGCACCAGGTCCAAAGAAGTACTATGATTCAAAAGATCAATATCGCTGGCTCGAATCAGTCCTTGTCGGACCCAACACGTGGCCTGGTTGGCAGACATGGCACACGCGGGCACCAAACATGAAGCGCGGTAGCCGGAAACTATAATGCCAATATATAAAATAATTTCATGGCAGTTTGACTAAGAAAATGTTGTTTCTAAATCAGTCACGTGTTTGGCTAAACACTACATATTTTTCAATGATGTGGCTTCACGTTATCTCCGTCGGTTGCATAGGACCAAACTTGGATAGTGCTTGGTTTCCTATCTTGCTTGTCATATATCTTCTTGAGTAGAGTATAATTCTGACAAAATCGGCTTGGTTGACATTGAGAGGTGCATCTTAATTTCCATCCATGGTAATCTTTTTCTAAGCATCAAATGAATCTGCGTAGAGGTTTATGAATGTTGGATCTTTTATATTCTCATACCTCATAATTGGATAGAAGCAGTAATATTACACTGGGGAGCCAAGGGCTCATCACACGATATAATTCTAAGAGAAAATGCAGGTTCTGTTACGAAGGCCAACTCGTTAATACATCATAACACTGAGTTGGGTACTAGCAGTGATGCTGACAGAACGAATGATGGGAGTACTATGGGTGTAGCTGTTTAAAGAAAGTCAACAATTTTTTGCAAATTGTTTCATGAAATAATATTCAAGGTTTATCTTCAAGTCGAGAATTACTTTGTTTAAAGGAGGAGAGTCTGATGAACCAAGCTTCTAAAAAAATATATCAATGGATCTTGTTTCAAATATGTTAACTAGTCTTTTCTTTTTGGTGGTTCCCTTTCGATAGAACACAGGCAAAGAAGACGTATCAAATAATCACCATTGGTCACAATATTGAAGAGAATACAAAGCCACAAGAATTTATTTATAATTTCAAAAAGTAAGTACTACGAGAAATTCTTTATTTTTTGGAATAACATATGGTATAAGGAAGCAAGCCACTTGTGTCATTATCTGCAGTTTGACTGTAATGCCAATATATAAAATAACATATGGTATAAGGAAACTATAATGCCAATATATAAAAATAATTTCATGGCAGTTTGACTAAGAAAATGTTGTTTCTAAATCAATCACGTGATTGGCTAAACACAACATATTTTTCAATGATGTAGCTTCACGTTATCTCCATCGGTTCCATAGGACCAGACTTGGATAGTGCTTGGTTTCCTATCAGGCTTGTCATATATCTTCTTGAGTAGACTATAATTCCGACAAAATTGGCTTGGTTTACATAGCGAGGTGCATGTTAATTTCCATCCTTGGTCATCTTGTTCCAAGCATCTAATGAAATTGCGTAGAGGTTTATGAATGATGGATCTTTTATATTCCCATACCTCATACATGAATCGATGCCATAATATTACCTTGGGGATCCATGGGCTCATCACATGATATAATTCTAAGAGAAAATGCAGGTTCTGTTACGAAGGCCAACTCATTATTAATACCTCGTAACACTGAGTTGGGTACTAGCAGTGATGCTGATAGAAAGAATGATGGGAGTACTATAGGTGTAGCTATTTAAAGAAAGTAACATTTTTTGCAGATTGTTTCATGAAATAATCTTCATGGTTTATCTTAAAGTTAAGAATGACTTTGTTTAAAGGGAGGAGAGTCTGATGAGCCAATAGCATCTAAAAAATATGTCAATGGATCGAGTTTCAAATATGTTAATTAGTCTTCTTTTCGGTGGTTTCTTACGATAGAACACAGGCAAAGAAGACGTATCAAATAATCACCATTGGTCACAATATTGAAGAGAATACAAAGCCACAAGAATTTATTTATAATTTCAAAAGTAAGTACTACGAGAAATTCTTTATTTTTGGAATAACATATGGTATAAGGAAGCAAGCCACTTGTGTCATTATCTGCAAGCGGCATGCATTTACTTGTTCCTATTGGTTTGGAACCCACAATCAGTTTGTCCACGTGATTTTGATCAAGATGTGAGATTACAAGCTAATTCTTTGACGTATCATTAGTATATACTATTTTCTATTTGTGAGATTACAAGCTCATCAGACGATATAATTCTAAGAGAAAATGCAGGTTTTGTCAAGGAGAACATATCTAGTGCAAACCAACCCCTCCGGCGCAATCATGCAAACTTGTAATGTGAGCCACGGGATGTAGATCAAAGGGGCACCAGGTGATAACCATGGGGGAGGTGGAAGGAGGGATTTGCAAAAGTGTGTTAGGGGCGGGCACTTAAGTGTAAAATTACCTAATACCCTCGTGTCGCTTGGATCAACATCCTATGGCCCAGATTAGAAGTTTACATAGTTTGCATGGAGGGGTTGGTTTGCACCTCATACGTTGCCTTTGTTAAGAAGGCTAACTTATTAATACCTCGTACCACTAAGTTGGTTACAAGTAGTAATACTGACACAAATAATGATGGGAGTACCATGGGTGTTGTTGTTGCAATGCAAGTTAATAATTTTTGCAGATTGTTTCATTATTAATAACGTAGGATATAAGGAAGCAAGCCACTTGTGTCATTATCTACAAGCGACATGCATTTGCTTGAACCTGTTGGTTGGAACTCACAATCTGTTTGTCCGCGTGATTTTGATCAAGATGTGAGATTGCATGCTGATTCTTCGATGTTTCATTAGTATATACTATTTGCTAGTTGTGACATTGGCGTTCTTAAATTCATGTGCAGCTGTCATTGAAGGTTAAATCACTAGTACATAAGTCTACTTTAGGGGTGGTTGAGGATGCTGCTTTGCGGTTTTCATAACCGCCCCTAACTCTCCGTTGCTTCTGTGATTTCACTGTAGGGGTGGTTATGCAGCCGCCCGTATAGTGGACCACTGCAGGGGCAGCTCGTGTTACCAACCGCCCCCATTGTGGTTTTTAAAAATCGCATTTTCAAAATTTGAAAAAAAATAGCAAAAGATTTTTTTAATCGGGGGAGGGCCCCACCGCCAACCACCCACCATCCCTTGCCATTGGGATTTTCTCGTAGTGTTTGCAAATGTTGCGGCAGCGGTGGTCTGATCCCACGACCCAGGCGCTTGTCTTGAAAGCCCACACCATTGCGCTACGCATGTGTTTGTGTCCATATCCCATTCCACATCCCCACATATTATACAAATTCGAGTGAAAGTTGACTATTTGAGGCCCTAAATGGATTCAAATCAAAAAGTGGTCAACTACAAACTTTCATAACTTTTCAAGATCTACAATTTT
Source organism: Hyparrhenia diplandra (assembly GCA_015847255.1). Classification (NCBI taxonomy): domain Eukaryota; kingdom Viridiplantae; phylum Streptophyta; class Magnoliopsida; order Poales; family Poaceae; genus Hyparrhenia; species Hyparrhenia diplandra. Next base: position 42,475 of record JADLZK010007526.1, on the reverse strand, counting down.
CTCCGTCCAAAGGTCGTTTATGAAATTTGAATTTCAAATTTGACAAATTTGAACGACGTTTTTGCATGACAAGATGGTTTCAAAATAAAAAGTGGTCAACTACAAAGTTTCATAACTTTTCGAGATCTACAATTTTCATTTATGTTGTTTCTTCGTCTGAGGGTCATTTGAAAAATTCAAATTTTGAAATTTAAACATTCAAACCCCACATTTTGAGACATCAAATTATGTCAAACGAAAAAGTTGTCAACTACAAAGTTTTATAACTTTTTGAGATCTACAATTCTTATTTAGGGTGTTTTTTTCATTTGAGGTTGTATTAAAAAAAATTAATTTTTAGTGTCTCATTTTAAAATTTCAAAGGCCGGGCCGGTCTGATAGAAGGAATTTGATTCGGTGTAGGGGCGGCTCAAAACATGAACCGCCCCTACTCAAAAAAGGGAGGCATTCCCATAGTAAGCTTTTGTACTAGTGAATCTTGATGCATGGTGCTGTGAATGGTGAGATCTAATACTTTAGTCTGAATATTATTGATGAGGTCCTACATAATTATCTCAACTGGTTTACAACATTTTATTTTCTGTGATGAGTGGTAGGAGAGAATACACTGAGAAAAGAATTTAGCCTCTTATTTCTAACGTGAGAGACTGAGACAAATATCACATATTGTGGACGTGTCCATATCTGTTGGTCAGCTTCAGGGTTGCTCATGGTAATTTTGCTATCTTTTTTGATTCCTTGTTATGATGGCTGATTAGAAATTGCTCGAGGAAGTTAAATTTTTGCCAAAGCTTTTCTAGCAACTGGTCCAAACAAGTATTGTGTTCGAAAATTATATCGAGGTTCGAATCAGTCCTAAAGATATTTTCTAGAAGAGACATTTGCATGCGAGTGCTGAAGTGCCCAAACCAACAGTTATACATGGGAGTGATGTTTCTTTAGCGTTTGAGCTGCATCCTACATTCCTACTGCTTCACCTTGTTATTATACTCAATCTGAGCTCAAAATTGTTGAAGCAGATGATGCATCATATGGCCTATAAATATATGATGGCGATGGAAATACATAGTGCTGGTATTGTCGCTAATGTGACGGGACAATGATCCAATATATTTCAATCGGGTTGCGAAACTGAAGACAAGGTATGCACAGTGATTATTGATGTTGAGACTTTTATTAATATTGTTAATAGTTCTCATTTGGTGAATGCATTGCCAATCATCCTCCTCCATCCCTGGTACACTAAAAATTAGTCAAAAAGGCGCGAGTTAAATCCCATCAGAAATTATGTTTATACTGTGGATGTGTATTGCTCGGTCGATGGATAACACTGAGATAGTTCTGGCTCCAATAATTATTTAATAGATAGATGGGATGGATAACAATGAGATAGTTTGGGCTCCAATAATTATATGATAGATGTCCACTCAAAATCCAAGCTAAAGCGACATCACTGGAGGATGAAAACAATATGCTCGTGTGATAGTGGCAGGCTCCTCATGTCGACAAAAAATAAAAAATATTGTTTTTTTCTTCAATTCTGGTGCCTCACAATCAAGTCAAAATTGCAAATATTAATTTAAGGGCCCAACACATGTAACTGATGGCAAACAATCCCAAGACACATATGCCAACGGCAGGATAATAAACAGAACAGATCATTATCATTGAAATTAAATATAAAATAAGATAATTTGGTTTACGGTGAAATAGTTCTTTGTAATCAACAAACTCAAATGGTAGAATAGATGGCTCGGTTTTATAACAAGTGAAATCCGAACCTCCACTACTACAGAATTGTCCATCAACTGCCGGGCTCCAACCCCCTTCACTGCCGAAAACTGAACCGCGAGAACCATAGCGACAGTGATGTGGGGTTCAAACATTACAGGGCCAAAACACCGGCGGTGATGCGAGGAGAGACTGCCGGTTTGATGTCGAACCGGCAGCGCACCGTCACGAACACCGCCGGGTGTTCCATGGACCGGCGGCATTTTTGATCAAGCAATGCGGAGGTTGAAGTCGGCGGCAAGTTGATATTGGGAACACCGTCGGGCTTTAGAACCGAAGAGGTAGGGATAACACTATCGGGGTTTGGATTGAGCCGGCCGTGTATCGAAGAGCTAACAATGTCGGTTTACATTGAACCCGTCGATGAACTTTTCGTGAACAACGTCGGGTGATTTCAACCCGAGTTATTAGAGTGAAGACTATCGGTTGGTTAGTGCGTGCCGGTGATGTTTTCGATGATGGTTTGTAATTCAAACCGATAGTGTTTGGTGTAGTTACACTACCGGTTTGTATGTCATTCACCGCCGGGCCCATGCCACCGGCGTTTTTTGTTTAAAATTTTTATAATTTATGAATTTTTTCACGAAAATCAATTTTTAAACCCATAAAAGCATCATAGATACATTACATGGTTCAAAGGTTACATACAACTAACTCCACCTAATGTTCTACGAAAATTGAGCCTAGGACATCAACTTCCAAATAAGGAAAACAATGACAATAGCCATGGCCAAATCAAAACATCTTTCATAGGCCAGGTCGCAATTCTCCTAATCTTCATATCTATGGCGAGAGGCTTCTCATCGATCTCGAGGGCTGGTTGATAGTGAAAGTTTTCACCATAGTAGGCCACAAAAGCTTCGACCCCGGTCTTGTATTTTTGTAACAATTACGGGGTAGCGAGAGACTTGAGCGAGCAATCTTCCCAGTTCGATAGATCCACGGCACTTGACCAACATGCACTACATACCACGCCATGGTTTACCTATACATGCAGCCAAAATAGGATGTTAATGCTATGTCATTCGAGAAATGTTATGCAGCAAAGATTTTGAACACCACGAAACTCATGAATTTCAACATCTATCTCATTTCAATCACAATTCGAGCATCGAGAATGTCTTCAATCATTCTTTGTAAATTACCACAATGTTTAAATCTAATTTGTTCACCATAGACCAATTAAAATACTTTTGCCACTATATAAGGATCTTGAACCTGTTTGAAAGCAAAATCTAAATAGAAAAAGAAATAGCGAGGTTGGATTTATCAACACGGGCATTTCAACGAACAACTCAAAGCGGTGGCCAGAGCGCACTCACCGAGCTTCCATGCGGTCCGCGCGCTCCAGTCTTGTCTCGGCGGTGCGAGGCGCGGCGTCCTAGAAGGAAGCGAGAGGGCGCGGGCGGGGCGTTCTTCGGCGGAATCGAGCTCAAGGTCGCGGCCGGTACGGTGTCGGGCGTAGGCGGGGGACGGCGAGGGGAGGCCCTGCGGGCGGTGCGGTGTAGCGGTCCCCGTCGGCGTGGACAAAGAACAAGCGGCGAGGCAAAGCGGGGAGACAGCGGCCCGGAGTTAGATCTCATTCTCATAGGCCCAATCTCGCGGAACTAAATGGCTAATTAGTTCTCACCGTGGAAGGGCGCGGGGGCGCGGCGTGGCGTTGGGGGCGTCGGAGAAGAAGAGAATGGAGGGGCGGCGTTGGGGCGACGACGACGGGGCGGCGTGTGTGGTGGTGGTGCTCCGTCGGCGGCGCTGGTGGGGAAACGATTGGGGCACGGGGTTGAAATGACCTAGGAAAATTTCAGCTCGCCCGCGCCGGCTATTATATATCGTCGGTTTGGAAGCGAATGGCGCGGGGTTCAAATGACTTGTGAAATTTTCACCTCGCGCGCCCATTTCTATAGTTAATCAATTGCGGTGTAGCAAGAGCCGGCGGTGTTACATTATAGGTTCACTACCGGGTATAAGCGTCGGTGACCCGGCGGTGATCGGGCAGCTATTGCCACCTGCCACACGGTACCACCGCTCACGGTGATAAGATCACACTTGTTGCCACCTTCCGCTCATTCCCACCTACCACCGCCTATAAAAACAGCCCCCACGCAGAGAGTCATGTATGGCGAACGGTGCGCGGCGTTCTCTTCGTTATTTGCCCATTCTCCTATCCACATATATGGCCTCTATTTGGGAGAAAGCCCTCCACATAAACATTTTATCATGGGTAGATAGTGTATACAAAGGTACTAGAAGGGTGTTTTTGAAGATTAAGCTACAACGTTGCTTCGGAAAATTGGTGTGATGCTGGGTGCAATGCCATTGTTGCACCGGACTGCGGGAGAAAGGCGAGCGAGGAGCCAAGTAGCGTGCATTCTTGTGCTTCATCGCGGGAGATGAGCCCGTCTCTGTCGGGGCCTTTGCCGACACGGAGAGACATTGGTTCTTCACGAGAGGTCCCATCCGCCTTACTTAGTTCGATAAGCATAGCGTGTAGCATTATTGTAACCACCTCGGGCATAGGTGCTAGAAGGGTGTTTTTGAGGTGGTTATTTCTTAATGTGTTTGTACACTTTGATTATTGTGCCGTGTCAATTGTAATCAATTAATTGTAATGCTTTTGTGAAGTATGTATAATCCCGATTCAACCTATAATTATTGTACCCGGCATAGCTTATGGATGTAATTGTCGGTCATGCTTCCGATGAAAGGGGTCATGTACCTTTGTGAAGCATGTCTACTCCCACAATGTAGAAATGTCTTGAATTTTTTACAACCTTGTGCACCCAAATTATGCCCCACACAAGATCTTAGGTTTTTTACGATCCATATTTTTATTATTAGATTTTCCTACGTGATAAACGCGATAGAAGGAGGTTAATTAAAGCTTGAAAACTTATGAATTTTGCACCAACCCACACCTTTGAATTGCCTCCTAGGACACATGAGACCATGTGGGAAATTTTGGCACCACTCGCTCATTAGTAGGTAACCCCAGTTCAACATGTAATTCCTCGGGGTCGTCGCGTAGAAATTCAATTTAATTGAAAAAAATACCAAACCTTGTCCGAAAAATCTCAAACATCGTAGTTCCTTCACACGTGGCATGTGCACGTCTAAGAAAAAAAGTTTGAGGCGAGACCACACCGAAGCGAAGATGACCCAAAGATAGCTTATGGATGTAATTGTCGGTCATGCTTAGATGAAAGGGGTCATGTACCTTTGTGAAGCATGTCTACTCCCACAATGTAGAAATGTCTTGAATTTTTTTTAACCTTGTGCACCCAAATTATGCCCCCACACAAGATCTTAGGTTTTTCTGATCCATATTTTTATTATTAGATTTTCCTACGTGATAAACGCGATAGAAGGCTGATCACTACTCGGTTTTGTTTTTGCAAACCGGTAGTGTTGTCTCTTTTTTGCGGGGCTCTATTAAAACCCGCGGTGATATATTTCAAAACCGACAGTTTAGTAATATCTTTCCTTTGCCGTGAGATTACTTGGACAGTTTAGTAATAACTTTTCGGTTAGTACATAGAGCATTTATATATTTATGTTAGTCCATGAAAGATAAGAAGGGCATCAAAAAAATAAGAACTGCTTTGTATTATGAAATATAAATGCAAACATCCATTGGAAAGGAACACACGATTACATATATATATATATAGAGAGAGAGGAGCAAACCGATTACAATATCCGGATTACATATATGATAACAAAGACCTTGAAAAAAATTACATATATGATAACAAAGACCTTTACAAGAATAGATCAATGTTCTCATCAAAGTGTACAAACACATTTAAAATAAAAAATGCCGAAGGTAATGTGATTCTTGCCGATGAAATTCCGATGGGATTTTGAAGGCCCATCGGTGCCCGTTGAGGTCCCATCGGTGCTCTGTGAGGTTTCTTGTGCTCGATCTTACAAGGAGGGCATAACTTTCTGGATTTACATTGAATCCGGCGGCAAGGATGCCTTACAGATTTTCTCACCTTTCGACCAAGCTGTGGTTTTAGATCAATGACGGCATGGATAGGCATTCGCAAGAGAAGATCATGTTAATCTATGAAAATCTGCTTTGATCACCAAAGGAGATTTTTGTTGAAGTAGATTTTCATAAATCGATATGATCTTATCCGGAGAATGCCATGTCTCTCATATGGACATGTAAATCCAGCTGTCCAGCCTCTCAAGCACACAGAACCGGATGGCTCCGTGAATCTCACAGCTGTTCTAACCTTCGGCGCTGCTCAATCTTCAGTAAGACTCTTGTAGCACCTCTTGTGTGTGAACCATTTTGGTGGCCTAAGATGGATAAGAACGATATCTCATGCGTGGAGGGCTTTCTCCCATAGAGGCCATAGATATGTATGTGGAGAGTAGCGAGAGAAGATCGAGGAAGAAGAATGCAAGCAAACCCAATCAAGAGTGTCAAGAAAGAGGACCAAGAGAACTGAATTACAAACCTAAGGGCCGCACTAGCCGTTTTTATAGGCTAGATGCCGTGGTATTGGCCGATCCTTTGCCGGTTTCAAATGGCACCGAGGTGATATGGGCGTTCACTTTGCCGGATAATAGGCACCGCATAAACCAAGCACCGCCGTGGCGTGGTACGGCGAGCGTGGCCGCAGCGATTCTCTCCTGCAATGTTGCATGGTCGGCCGTCGGGCGTCTTGTTCGCCGTTGACAATGCAAAACACTGCCGGTTCTCGGTTTTAACCCGGCGGTGGTACTCCATAACTTTCTTGCCGGCGTAGTGAGCACCGGCGGTGATATATGTGATCCCTTTGCGGTCTTGAAGGTTCTCGGCGGTGTTATTCTGTGACATTGATATAACCCGTCGATGCGGCGGCGGGGTGCTCGGCCTTTTCTCATGGGAAGCGAGAGACAGCGTCGGTTTAATTAAGCGGAACGGTAGTGAAGACTAGAGCAACATGATTCTCAAAGCTGCGGCCGTGGCGTATCCGCGGGCCATGACCTACTCGGCGGCCTATATATGCGTACTACTAAAATGAAAATTTATAATATGGGTGTGCGTGGCGGTGACGGGGGTTAGTTGAAATCTCAATGCATTAACGCTGAGATAAAATTAATGATTTCAATAAATCGATTTTTCTGAGATATAACTATTTGTTTCACCGATTTGTTAATCAACTTTGCCGGTTCATGTGGGCGGCCCGATAGTGATCAATGAAGGTGGAGACTCTGTATGTCGTCCGCGCCATTGGAAACGCAGCCCGGGGTCGAAGCGCAAAACCGTATGGCGTGGGAAAACGGCTCGACCAGCGAGAGAGATCGTGCGAATTCCAACCGGCGATCGTGGGAATTCAAGTGGTTGCTTTTGGCGCCGCGTTCGATCATGTAGGAAGTGGAGCGGTAGGCTAACTCTCTATTTAGGCACACCCTTTGATCATGGCGTTCATCCATTCCGGTTCTCGATCATCGGCCACATTCTCTTTGCATTCTTCGGCGCCATGGGCGCCTCGAGCTCGGGATCCAACAAGCGCACCCGGGGAGGAGATGGGGCGGAGGAGGACAAAGACAGGAACCGGTGGTGGGGCACCGGCGGCGGCCGGCCCCGGCCGACTCCGACTCCGACTCCGACTCTGCCTCCGACTCGTCCCCCCAAAAGCGGGACCGCCGCATATGTACCTTCTGGCCCACCCGGCTAGGGCGGCCCGATGACCTTCTTTGGTTGCTTGCGCATGCGGGAGGTGATCGAGAGGGATTTCACCCTCGATCGTCTCCGTCACCCGCGATCTTTGAAGGAGGCGGCGGGGCGACCATGGTCTTCTCCCAAGGGTGGATCCACCCCTGGAAGAGAAGATGAACCACTACGCCCCAAAGGTGGAGCGGTGGCGGGGATCGTCCTCAAGGCCTTGGCCAAGAAGGGCGGCACGCCAGTATGCGGAGGAGGGGAGGAGGAGGGCGAGGACTAGGCCGGCGGCCTTCCTCTTTTTTTTTTTTTTTTTTAACATTTTTATTATATGTTACTGTTTTTTGTTTGTATATATTAATAAAATAAAAATTATATATATTATTGCTGTGTGTTGCTCCCTCGTCCCTTTTGAATCATTTTAGTTTCAGTTCAAAAAATTTAAAATTAAAATTTGATTTGTATCTTAACTTGTCCTTTGGAAAATAATTAACTCGGTTGTGCTTTGGAAAATACGATCGGCGTTGAGTGCCAAGGAGGCGGCCATTGGGCGCGGCGGTGGCCGATTCGTTTTCCGAGGAACGTCTTTGGGAGCGCCACATTTATACCCCGTCCCCGCCCCCTCCGTTATCCAACACTAACTTCTCTTTAGTGCCCCTCACACGGGAAAGGCTGGACTTCGCCGCCGCCCACGATCGTCGACATGGCCGCCACCGGGAGGAGATGAAGTTCGGCTGTGGAGCGCCTCCACGCCCGCCCTCACCAAAATGAAACAACGACGGCCCGGCGACGTTGGCCTGCCAAAGGTGAACCTGCCCCTCGAGGAGAGGGCCAGCTTCTACTCCCTCGGATCGGGGAGTCTCTGGCCGAAATACCCTCGGCCAGGGGATACCGAAAGCGGGAGGGAGGAGCCCGGGAAGGCGGGGGAGCGCGAGGCGGGGAAGGCGGCCAGCGACCAAGTCCAAGAAGGTGGCCTAGGTTCTCTTCTTTTATTTGTTTATGTTAATTTACATTTAATGCGATCTATGTGGATGTGTAAGATACAATGATACGTGTGGTTAATTTGCTAATGGTTCAGTTGTTGGTTAATCATTTGCATGGCAATCTCTTTATCTTTTCGTTAATTTGGGTTCTACACTTTCCTTGAATCGGTTTATTATTTATTATGATGCGTGTCAATCTTAATTTTTCTATCATTTGTGTTCAACTGTTCCCTCGTGAATCACCGGCTGAGTCCCTATTTATACGTATATAACCCCCTGTCTCGGTCCGCTCTCCAACACTCCGCTCTCAAACACACTCCCCTCTCTACCCGTTTTCCGCGGTATCTTCTTTTGGGTGGGTGGCGCCCCGCCGGCCCGACATGGATTCCGGCCGGGCGGGCGGAGAAGTTCATCTGCATCGCCTCGGCGCCGCCCGCAACAAGCTCAGCGGCCAGGCCAACCAAGTTGGCACGCCAGCGATGAATCACCACTTGGAGGAGAAGTCCATCGACATGGCTGCCGCCGGGCGGAGAAGTCCATCTGCCATCGCCTCGGCGCCGCCGCAACAAGCTCAACGGCCTGGCCCGACCAAGTTGGCCTGCCAGCGATGAATCACCACTTGGAGGAGAAGTCCATCATCGCCCTCGGTCAGTACTTGGCCGATAACCTCGGCGGGGATACGGCGACCCAAAGCTGGAGGGATGGATGGAGTCGGCCGCCCGGGGAAGAAGGCGGCGGGCGGCCAAGAAGGCCAAGAAGGCGGCTTAATTAGGCCAGCCGCTTTCTTTTTATGTTAATTTATTGTATCGATAGTTTCTATGACAGTTTAATTTGGTTTGTGTCATTTGTTAATGGATCGGTCGTTTGTTAATCAGATGCGTGTTAATCTTCAGTTCTGATTTTTGTTTTACTGTTCCTTTGCTTCCCCTCCCAAATAAGCTATCGGTTCCAATCAACCCGGTTGTGTCAATCGTCGAATCGCTATCGGTTCTAATTCAAACCAGCGGTGATGCACATTGTCCATCAAGACCACTTTGCGGGGAATGATTCAAACGGTAGAGATATAAATCTTCACTTGCCGGTATTGGTCGAGTCCGTGGAGATTCTGGTTTGTCCAGCGCCTGGGCGGTTCATCACTGCCCGGTAGCGGTTCATCGCTACCCGGTGGACTAAATTTTGGCGGTGATACGGCGGTAGTGATGAGCGAATCTGTAGTAGTGCTCCATAGAAATCTTCCCGGCGTGATCAAGGCGAACCATTATGAGAACAGAGAACTCACGAGAATTCCATGGGACACACTCGAGCCATAAATCCACACAAATCTATGAAGATATGCAAATGGATAAACCATCTACAGTTTCTCGAGCGATGGACAACAAGCAAATAGTACCACAGTATAATACAATCTAATTATATAAGGGCATCCGCACTGGCATGCAGGCATGCCCTGAAAGGACTCCACATGTTAACTCGTTGCCGGACATGGCACATGCTGGCATGAACACCAAAGCACATGCTGGCACGAACACCTGGAAACTATATTGCCTATATATAAAAAATAATGTCGTGGCGGCCTGACTAGTAAAATCTTCTTTCCAAATCAGTCACGCGGTTGGCCAAACAGTACATATTTTCAATGATGTTGCTTCATGTAATCTCCATCGGTTACATAGAACCATACTGGATATGGCTTGGTTTCCTATCTTGCTTGTCATATAAGTTCTTCAAAACTAGATCTCACATGGATATATTTGGATAAAATTTTAAGTGGGCCCTACTGGTACTAGTTGGTATAGAGTAGAGATCTAGAGAAGAGATGAGTGCGGGAGATGGTGCTGTAAAGGAGGGAATCTTGATGACCAGGATGTATAGAGGGGGTAAATAGAGAAACATGAGTGCGGATAGCCTAAGAGAGCATATAGGTTCTGTTAAGAAGGCTAACTCATTAATATCTCATACCACTGAGTTGGGTACTACTAGTAATGCTGGCACAAAGGATGATGGGAATACCATGGGCATTGCTGTGCAATGCAAGTCAACCATTTTTGTAGATTGCTTTCATGAAATACTCTTCAAAGTTTATCTCAAAGATGAGAACAAAATTTGTGTAATGGGGTAGTGTCGATGAACCCATGGCTTCTAAAAATACATCCGTGGCAATACTTATCCAGTTTCCAATTTATGATCAACTAGTCTTTTGTTTGGTGTTTTCCTTTTCCATGGCTAAATTTTTTTTTTTCTGAGCGGGAATAGAGGGAGCACGGCGCGCAGGCAAAAATTTGAGTTGGCACGGTGCGTAGGAAGGAAATTTAGCTCCACCACCGCTGACTTATCCCTCCCTTTCCCAAATCTCGGTATTCCCTTTCTCTTCCATCTCCAGCGCCTCCCGAAGACCTGCGGCGCCGTGCGGCTCCATGAAACTCCTCCGCCCACGGCTACTGCGCCCGGGCTTGGCGCCTCGCTCCGCCCAGCGCCCGGCGCAGGTCGGTGCCGCGGCGGCGTCCTCGGCTCACGCGCTCCACCGAGGCCAGCGCCCGACATCCGCCCAGTCGTCGCTCATGAGGTTACACCGCTTCGCTCCCCCTCAACACTAGTGAACCCTAGCTACTGCTGCGGATGGGGTTTATAGTCCCGGTGTCGCGGCGGCTGAGGCTGCGTCCCCTCCACAATCCACTGCTCATCCGGCTCGATTTGTTTTCTAGCGGTCTTGGCGTCGGCGCGGAGGATGGCACCACCCCGCGGCTCGAGAGAGGCAGCGCGCAAGGTCCCCACGGCGGCGAGGGGCGAGCTCCCGGCGCTCCCTCCGGCCAAGAAGGCGGCCCGGCGCTTCTGCTGCGGACGGCGTGACTTCGCTGGAGGCTGACCGCTGCTTCGGCCCGCTACACCAGCTGCGCGACATAAGCGTCAACACCAACATCCTCGTCTCGGCGCCCAGGTCAGCAGCCGCCCGCCTCGATTAGATTGATTGGTTGTTTTGGTGGCGGAGAAATCCACTCTCGTGCTAAACATAGGCAGGGGCAGGTGGCTGGGATTTTTAAAATGACACATTCGTGCCTGATAGATATGCATTGAGTGGCTCGAGTGGCTGGCCAGTTGGTACCTAGAGCGGCTGGCCATTTTGTTTTCAGATTTTAAAAGTAGAGAGCGTGTAGCTATAAACATACTTTGAACTATGTATCCACTATGTGATTTCTGTTAGGCATGATAGGCATTCAAGAAATGAGGCTAATGCTATACTGAATCAGTTTGTCTTGTTCTTTGTTGTTTTTATTGTATATAAACTAATTGCTGAGGCCTATTACTTTGGTTTACCATTGTGCCGATGATGACAGTAATGGCAGGATGATCATGTTTGCCTTGTGAAAAAAAATAGAGTCTGTTTTCATGTTGTTCATCGAATCATCAGGAACCTTGCTTACCTCGGCTACTCTTTTTTTGTGTTCAAGAATGAGTTGGTATAATCTTGGGAGGCTGAGGCTGCAAAGTTCCTGATGATTTCATGGTCCCCATGTGTTATGTTTCATTATCAGTTGGTATAAACATGCCAAACAACCATTATTCTGAGGCCTACTACCTTTTTTTACCCTTGTGCCCATGTGGACATTCATGGAAGGATGATCATATCCTTTTGTTTGGCCAAACAGTGAAATTAATTGTGGTCTAGTTTGCGTTAATGTCGATGTGATCTTTCACAAACACCAGGCATCAACCTAATGAGGCTGCTATTGAGAGTTTGTGGAAGATTACATAAGACACTCCCTACTGGTGAGCCCATGATGCAAACTTTAGTAAATCTTTAGTAAAGAGTTATACTGAGGTATTTGTTGGCCAATTTTAATATCCTAAGAGGTCATTCATTTTTAAGTTTCACAAACTACATTTGTCAAACATAAAACTGATTGACTTCTTGGGATGCTAAAATAGTGCTATTTCCGTGTTATTGAGATGTATAAGATTCTTCATCTTCTCTATTTGCATGTATTGTAATTGCTACATTGGGTTATGCATAGATAGAACTATCTATGTATAAGCGGAATATAATCTTTTACATGCCTTTGCTTATTTTGTAAATGAGACTTATAATCTTGTTGACTTATAATCTTTTTTACATGCGTAGATAGAACTATTTGGCTGTCTATTGTCTAATTGTCATTTGTCGGTATTATTTTGTTAGTTATCGATTATAGTTTTGTTTTTTGATGGAATCTGTTGTAATGCGGTTGATGGTGATCACATATGGAGTACAAGCACATTCATTTGCAAGGTGAGTGCGATCATATCTGATCTGTTTCTATGCTGTTTTGCTCAACAAACTAATTTGAATCTTTTCTAATTTCTTTTCAATGTCTTAGCTCAACAAACTAATTTTAAACTTTTCTTATTAGTAAGTGAACTTCCTCACTTTCGGGTTGCATCTATTTTGGTTGTGCGGTGTTTTCCCCTCGATGTAGTGGGTCCTTGACTTCTTTAGTTGCGATTTCGGGTGTGCGTACAACACTTCCATTCAGTTGCATACTTGCATGAGTTATGTTAATACTTCCCTCGTTAGAATGCACATGTTAGTACTAGTTGTTCTTGTTTTGTCAAGCTACTTGAAGTGCACATCTGATTTGGTGAATTATCTGGTTTGCAACCTTGCTTGCAGCTCATTTACCAACCATTAGACCATTCTGAACTTGTTATGATACTATATATGCAGCAAACATGAATTCAATGACATATTAAATTTTAACACTTAGTCTTGACCATGTCAAGCATTCTGATCTTGTTGCAAACTAAAGACTTCTCTTGTGTGCCGAACATATTAGAGAATATCTTTTGCTTTATTGGCCCTGCATATTGACAATGAAAATAGAGGAAATTGGCATTAATTTTTTTGCATATTTCAGCATCGATGAAATATATTTAGGTAAAGAAATGGGTGCATTCAGCAGTACAAGATTTATTTGGTCAAGAAATCAACTTTAATTCATTTAAATGGTTGTGTGTGATAGTCTTTCTAGAAAAAAATGTACGGATAATTTGAGGATAGAAATTCATGCATCGATCTTACTTAAGCTCCGTTTTTGTCATGTAAACTTTGTCCATTCAGGTCATCTAAATCTGTCTTCATTGTTTTGTTTTATTCTATTTGCTAGGTTGTTGACTAGAACTTGGCAAAAAGCTGCTGGTGGGCAAGAAATTGTTTGGTGAAGGAACTTGACCTTTGGGCTGTTGGCTACAACTTGGTGCTAGATGCTAGAATTTGTTTAGTTGACTAGATCATTGTATTTTTATGTTATGTTGTACTTTTGTATGAAAACATGTGTTACGGAGCATCATACTTTTGTATGATAATATATAATTGATTTTGTGGTTTATTATTATCCCTATTATCATTGTTACAATTGGGTTGGGCCTCGTAATATGGGCCTAAACCTAAATCGAGGCCTCACAATATATGACGGACTTCTAACCATGGTTAACTACTTATAAATGACAGACTTCCTATCGTCACAATAGCTAGCATAAACTGCGGTTTAACCATGGTTAACACACTATTATATGACGAAAAGTTGAGGTAGCGTCATATAATGTTTTGTGATTTTGTGACAGAACACCCAAATTCCGTCACGCCGGACATTTTGTGACGCTGATTATATGACGAACGCCATGACGACGGACGGATTTCGTCATGAATGCACTTTTTTGTGACAGTTTTTGGGCTATACATGACAAAATTGATTTGTCTTGGAATGTCGATTTCTTGTAGTGAAACAAAGCGCCCCTAATGTTCATCCACATTAGGGGCGGTTTTCCCCGTAAGCCCCTAAACAAGCGCCCTAATGTTCACCCACATTAGGGGCGGTTGTCTCAGCCCACCCTAACGTGAACACATCGGGAGGGCTCCTGTTTGAGCCGCCCCTAATGTGAATCCCAGATTCCGCATTTTCAAAATTCAAAAAAAAAATAACAAAAGATTTTTGTTTTAATCGGGGTAGGACCCCACCGGCCAGCCACCCACATCCATCCCCTACACATGGTGATTTTTCAAGCTTTTTGCAAATGTTGTGGCCGCCAAGATTCGAACTTCGCGACCTCGAGCTCCGCGTGCGACCCTCCCCTCCACTACGCTACACACTTGTATGTGCGCATATCCCATTCAGCGTCGTCATATATTATACAAATCAAGTGTAAGTTGACTATTGAGGCCCTAAACGGATTCGAACTAAAAAGTGGTCAACTACAAAGTTTCATAACTTTTCGAGATCTACATTTCATATTTAGGAAGTTTTTTTCCGTTCGAGGTCGTTTTCGAGAAATTTAAATTTCAAATTTGAGACATTTGAACACGACTTTTGCATGACTAGATGATTTCGAACTAAAAAGTGGTCAACTACAAAGTTTTATAACTTTTTGAGATCTACATTTCAAAATTAGGAAGTTTTTCCATCCGAGGTCGTTTACAAAATTTGAATTTCAAATTTGAGACATTTGAACACAGCTTTTGCATGACTAGATGATTTCAAACTGAAAAGTGGTCGACTACAAAGTTTCATAACTTTTCGAGATCTACATTTCATATTTACGAAGTTTTTTCCATCCGAGGTCGTTTTACGAAATTTTAATTTTTAGTGGCTCATTTTAAAATTTGGCAACCTTGTAGAGGCGGTGGTGATTGAACCGCCCCTAATAACGATTGGGGCGGGCGGTACACGAACCGCCCCTAATGTGTCGTCGGTAGGGGCTGTTTGTCAACAGACCAATATTTTTTAGATACATTAGGGGCGGCTCATATTTGAGCCGCCCTAATATAAATGCCAGTGCTCGCTTAGTTGGCTTTTGTAGTAATGGTTGTTGACTAAATGATCTTTGGAAAGGAGTTTTGCATTCAGAATTGAGCTCTTTACCGGTATGGAGTCATGACGTCCCAACAACACCTTTAGCACTCCAAAACTCTTCTTAATTTGTCAGCAACTGCTTGTTATCGTAGGTGACACACGGTACAGGACCGGGCAAGTGGTGCAACTTCGGTAGCTCTTATCTGCGAGTGGCGGAGCCAAGAATAGAATATGGGGGGGGGGGGGGGGTCGCCAATCAAATAGCCAAGCCATCTAAAATTTACAGTATATTTGATTGAGTTGTTTGAATAGTAATTATTCACTAATTTAAAATCAAATTTGTAAAGTAATTATTTATTAATCCTAAATTCGAAGAATCAAAATCTGAAAACCCATTTTCAAAACTAATGGGAATTTTGGGGTACTCCTTAAAGCAAAGTTGGAGATGAATGCTTTAGTACTCTACTAACAGCACAAGATAACAGAGGTTTGCCGCTCTGCTCAGCCGCCCGACGCCGTGAGCCCGTGAGTCGCCTTCTCCACCCTTCCGGCCCGATTCATCGGCGCCAGCTCCTGCCCTGCCTGTCCTCGCCCGGTCGACCTGGCCTTCGTGTCACCGCTGAGTCAGCTCGTGGCCTCGCATCTCGCCCGACGGGCGGGCGGGTCGTTAAAGTGCATTGTATGTGGATTTGAGCTGGATGCTTGAATCTACAGACATGGGCTCCTTCAACACAGAGGCAAGGGGGCCACGGCCCAGTTTGGCCCCACGTAGCTCCGCCCGTGCATATCTGTCCATGCATATCGGTGTCATTCTTGTTGACATAGCCGTCGGCTCGAATGAGCTTTTAGCACTGATCTACAGGCTGATGAAGGACATAATAACTCGGCAAGTTCAACCATAGGTTGTGTTTTTCTGCGGCAGCTCATCGACGATGATGATGTTGTGGCCCGCCGCCTGTTTGCTGCTCCAAACAGAAGGCCGGGCAACAAAAGGATCTACGTACAACTAATGGCGTTGATTGAAGTTTTGAAAGGAAGAGGGGGGCAAAGTTTGACTAAACCTTATTTTTGTAGATTGAAAACACGTGTAGTTGCAGGATGGAACGGCGGCGGAGGCGGTGCCAATATGATTCCACGCACACGCAAGAGGGCAAAGAGAGGTATCTGAGGAAGGATATATTTTAATGTGTTTTGCATGGATTATTTATATAATAATATGTACACTTTTCCTATCTATCTGGTGAAAGAAATCTGTCCTCCTCGTCTTCACGACACGCGTCGTCGCGGAGGCGATGTGGGAGCGCGTGCGAAGGGGAGGCGTGGGTCACGGGTTCGATGCCCGGGCGTGTGTGTGGGGAGAAAAAGCGGGTCGCTTCTTGTTCTTGGGTGTGCTGATTGGAGACGGACCCGTTAAACACAACACATCCTTCGTTCACCACTCATCTGTCTCTCGCTCCCACTCCTCTCTCTCTCTCTTGAGTTCGAACCGATCGCTCCTCATCTCCGCCAGCTCCTGGCAGCCTCCCACCGCGTGGAGCACCGGTTGTGGTGGTGCTGCCGCTTCCCCTTCTCCCCTTTAGTACCAAAGTGGCGGCGGCGGCGCTTGCTCCTCGTCGGCTCCTGCGCGCGGCAGATCCAACACACCTGGCCATGGAGGAGGTGGGCACGGCACGAAGACTGTGGGGGGATCCGACCGTGGAGGAGGTGCACGATCTGCCGCGTCTACGTTACGCGGATCCACCTTCCCTCGGCTCGGCTATGCCCCTTCCATGATGGCTGGCGGCTTCCATCTTTCTGTGGTGCTAATGGTGGGTTGTTTGGCTTTGTATGTGCAGCGGCCAAGGCCATGGGCAGGGATATGAGGGTCCACTTCAAGGTGCGTTGCGTTTCTTCAATCCTTGTTTTACGTGAGGGTTGTTAGGTTCTTATTTGTTCTTGTGTGAATGAAATTGGCGTATGGCCGTGCAAATCGCTGTATCAACACAATTGAGGTGTCATGCATGAATTGGATTGTCGAAACCTAAAGAGTAAAAGGTTCTGCTATGCTACTCATATGAGCAGTTCCCACGTTACTTTAGGGACATCAACACATTGTTGTTTATTATCGATGAACCATTCTGTTGTTTTCCATGACAAATGGTTTGTAGACAATGTGACATCTTGAAACACGTCTATTTTTGTTTTACGGAGATGTGCCTAAATGTGTCTGTGTTTCATTTCAACATCCACTGAATGCACCATTGTCCATACTCCATGCAATGCCTTCGAATGGTCTTTTGTTTGATTACTTCAATTATTGCATTGAGTTGCTAGTTACTAGTTACCCGCAAACAAACTCCTTGGTTCAAAGGAAATTTTGTTTCCTATATTATGTTTCGGGGGAACCTATGATTACTGATTTTATTGTGAGCTATATCATGAGGCATCACAACTCGATCATATGACCATAGCGTCACGGCAAACGGCAGTTTTTTTCCTCTTTTGCCGGTCTCTTTTTGAAGTCGATTTCAAAGCATTCTCCTGAATCCTGATGTGTTACGTTTCGATCCTGCTGTTCTCTATCTTCCCGGCTTATATTTGAAGCAACATTAGTTCACTCAAAAAAACAAGTGTGTGTTTGATCTTGTCAGTTTGTTAGTCACAAGTCACCCAGGTGTACCATGCAGTGGCCATTAGAAAGTATACTTGGCATAATATTCTAGGTGAACTTTCTGTAATTATAGTTTGAAGGTTAGGTATGGAGGGCTATCCTTGAACCTGCAATTAAAAGTTTTTGCATCCCGGAAGCTTGAAATCCATTTTTTGGCTATCTATCCCACATTCAGCATGGGCATCTTGAAACGAGTGCAGTGATTAGTTGGGCTCCTTCCTGCAGCTCGACATCCCCCTCTTCCTATTTAGATATCGACGAGCAGCTCATGGGTCCACTTTCGGATTCAGCGTCGACTAGCTCATGGTAAGGTATCCCCACCTCCTAGTTCCTATTTTTCTCGATTATTTGTGTGGGCGTGAGGGTGGTTGATTGTCTTTGTGGTTCATGCTTCGGGGAAGGCAATTTGTGTGGTGCTCTCCAACTGAATTTGCAATGTTTTTGTTAGGTTCTTTTGTTTAATGTGCACGAGCATCAACAGATTAGGTGATTTGGGCTGAATGGTAAAAAAAATGTCAATGTCCATGTACCTCTCGGTGATGGTAGTTATCCTCGTTGCTCACTCTAAGATTTAGTTTGTAAATCAGGCTTCTGTAGCTTTAGGAAATGCATCATATCCATGCCGTCACTTGTTTGGTAATCTATTGTCTGAACTTGACTAGGTACTGCTGTCACTTGTTGTTAAAAGATGTTACTGCATTTTTGTGTGTTGCGGCCCATGATTCTATTGAATATACAAGATCATCTCACTTGATGCTTCAGTTGTTAGCAAATTTTGAGCAAATTATTTTTGTTGATGATGTGCCAAGAATAGAGTTTGAAATATGTTAATTGTGATTAAGGGAAATTCTTTAATTCAATGTAGCAAATTCTTGTGTTTGCATAACAAATTATATATGGAGCACGACATGATATGCCTAAGTCAACTGCATAGTGTGTTACTCTGTTGTTACTTGTAATGCCGACACATCTGGTCTCCTTTTCCATTAGGTTGCAGCCAGACTAGATGTCTAGTCAATTCCCTTAGAAGTGAATCTATGTTGTCATTTTAGTAAGTAAATAACATGCCGTCTCCCCTCAAATAGTCCTTGCTTATCCAGGTTGAGTTGTAGTAATTTTGTCCTCTCTAATATCTTGTCTTACAGTAGTAATTTGTGGGATGCACTAACGTTGTGTTTGAACGTCATCTAAGACTAGTTTACATCATTACAAATTCTTAAAATTGTTAGGTCACCATCTTCTTATTTGTGCTACGACATGCCAGACATGGATGGCTTTATGCTTGTGTAGCTTGTGGTCCTTGAAATGGACCTCCCTGTCATTAGTATGTATGAAATGTTGCGTGCCATCTGCTGTTCTTTCATCAACTCCTTGGTTGTGGACCTGCAAATAAAAGAGAACTTGTCAAATCTGTCGTCTTGTTTGTTGCAGCTTTTATGTCCCTTGTAATAAGAAAACTTTGTCAAATCTGTCTAGTTGTTTGTCTCAGCTGTCATGTCCCTTGTAATAAACAAAATTTCTTTGAAACAAGATGTCATAGTCCAAAAACAAGGACCCTGCGATACAAGGCAAGACAATACAAAATGACATCGCTTGATTACCTATATAAACCTTGCGCTGAAGGCGCCTTTTGAAAATAACACTTTAAACCGAGGCCGAGTGGGCCGTTAGGCCCTCGAGGCTGAGGCGTATCAAGTCATCACAGGGAGGAACGAATTGTGTTTGGATTGTCTGTAACACCCCAAATTTTACATCTTTTGAAAATAGAATAAAATGATTTATTTATGTATTTTTGTGCTCATAAAATATAGGAAAATAAATATTTTTATGAAATAAAAACTCATCTTAAGGCTAGATACATGTTTGTGCATTCATGCTGGTGCATATGTTTTGTGCTGAGTGGTTCTGGTATAATTTCGAAATGGATTCAAAAGTTTTTGAAAATATTTTGAAAGTGCTTTGAAATAAAAAGATAATCTATTTTCCTTTTCCTTCCTCTCTTTCCATTTTTATTTTTCGGCCGAAGCCTTTCCCTGTCTATTTCCTGGCCTGGCCCCTTGCTTGCAGCAGCCCAGCACACCTCTCGTGCAGGCCCAGCTCTCTCTCTTTTGGCTTCTCACACGTCCGGCCATAGCAACAGATCAAATCCAAGTTGAACTCATCCCCATCAACACGTTTGTCTTATGACTCTGTTGTATACATATATATACATATATATAATACCACCCCGGCCTCTTTCCTTGTAATCGTGCCTGCCAAGTCCTATATAAACCAAGCCCTAAGCACCGCATCGTCCTTCAATTGAGCTACAGCAGCCGCCGCAAACCTTAGCCGAAGCCGTCGAGCTCGCTCTTATGCATCTGCCGCTCCATTGTCCCTGTAAGTTTCTGCCGAGCTTTGCAACATAATCGTGAAGTCTCCAAGTCCTTTACCTCTCGATCTGTTCCTTCCTTGGGTTAGTTCGGTAAACCTCGCTGGTCCTTGCAGGTTCTTGTCGATTGTCATCTTGAGTTCGACTTGGCCGCTCCGTCAGCCAAGCTTCGTTATCAAAGCCGTCGCTGAATTCTTCGTTACCGTGACGTCTTCCTTTCCTGCAAGCAGATGCACATATGGCTACCGATCCATGTCAAGGAGGTCCGATCTTTCTACGTGAATCACTTCCTCGATCTTGTCCAAATCTAGCCGATCAGTGCTGCACTTCGCTGACTGATGTATTGATGGTGAGCACATCTTTGAAACTCAATCTCGTTATTAATTTATATGGTTCCATGCCTTTCGTAGTTCCGTACGTCGTCGCCATCTTTCACTGGTAGATGAACTGCACGTCAGCCTCCATGGTCTCCTTCCTAGCTTGCTTAGCTTGATGATGTCACCCTTGCTAACTCTGTGACATCATGATGACATAAAAGTACGTTTTCTTGCCGTTTTCCTTTATAAGAATAAATCTGGAAATACATGTACACATACGTACATCACCCGCAACCAGACTAGCAAACCTAGCAGCCGGCCATGCATTTCTTGTTTTGATCATGATTAGCTTGTTGACACCATCATCACGTCATATGCTAATCATCAAAAGCCATACATTGTTTCCCTTCATCAGAATTTTGCTAGCTCCTCCAGTATCTAAGCTCGTAGACAATCCAACAATCAAATTCAGATTTGATTTATTTTTATTTCGAAATCAGTTTATTTACAGAATTGCCACTCAGATTCAAATAGCCATATCTTTCTCGTTTCTAATCCGATTAAGCCCGTTCAAGTTGCGTTAGAATCATAATTTCACAATCTACATGTTTATATTACTGTTAGTCAGGTTTCAAACTTTTAAATTTTCGAGTTTATATTTAGTTTATTATTTTATTACTAATAAACTTGTAAAATTCATATCTACGCCGTTTTAGCTTCGATTTCGATGATCTTTACGTCTGTGTGATCGTAGAGACGTGTAGAATAGTTCTATGTACTTTTGAAACTGTTTTCCCACTGTTGGTGTACTGATCTAATGGTAGTCTTGTTTGCCATGCATGATTGGATCCATCCATGTGTTTGTGTGTTGCTTGATTGGAATCGAGTAGATCGATGAGCTTTATGTTGTTGATCTCGAAGAAGGCCGTGATCTATAAGAAGTTGATGAAGAAGGTATTTTTGGGAAAACATTGGACTTGAAGAAAGGATCTATATTTAAGGCAAGTATAGTTTTGGGATATGCTAACTTTAAACCATGATCATATGACTTGAGTGATGTTTATGCAATGAACTTTAAATGTGAATTGTTTAGCAACATGTGGACTTGTCTGCAAGTGATAATCCGGGATATACAGTACAGCTATGGGGGCTACATGGCTCTGGCTTTAGTCGTTCAGGGGATAGTGTTTACTTGTGTCGGTGGTTCTACGGAATCGGAAAGAGAATGGGTTGTAGCCCTATCGCTATCCGGCATGTTTAGATAACCCCTTTGAAAGGCTTTATAATGGTTTCTCGGGTTTGGGAGTTATAGACCCGTGCTTTGGGAAAACATTGACCCGTAGTGAAAGTGTACACCTCTGCGCAGAGTTAAAAACTGTTATAACAGCCGTGCTCTCGGTCATGAGCGGCCTTGGAACTTTTGCATTAAAGATGATGACCTATGCTTGTTTAATAGTTCATAATTTATCGTTTTTGCTCTACATTATTATGTTATAGTGATCATGGGTTTTGAGGTAGATATTGCCTAGCTATATTTGCGGAGTTCGACATGGACTCACTCTTGCTATTCCCCCACACCTCAGGAAGAAGTTAGGCTTGTGATCAACCAGTCAGTCGGTCCCTGTGGTGCCTACATCAGAAGAACAGAGAGTCTTTCCGTTGTCTGCTAGCTGAGGTTATTTGTTTTATATTACATACGTTATTTTTTTTTAAGCATTGTGAATTGATTACCATTCATTTGTAAAACTATATGTGAGATTTGACTTCCAGGGCTCACATATGGCTTCATCTGGTTTTGTTCTTAAAACCGGGTGTTACAAATTGGTATCAGCTCCGTGCTGACTGTAGGACGCAAGCCTAGTTAGAATTGGACGCCTTTGCTTTCTTTCATCCTCAGTTGGTGTATATGTTGCAAGAACGGTACCTATATCAACATGCTCAAGTGGAGTAATGATGCATTACGTGGGGCGCATCCTAAGTTTAAGAGACGATTGGAGCATAGAAGCACACATCACAAGGAGGGATATCACGGGAAACACTATGAAGAGATGAAGGATGACAAGCGAAAAGCGATTCCCTAGATTTCTACCGAGAATTTTGCTTTGAGTTATGGATAATCCTAGTAGAGATCAAGGTGAACAAATAAAGGAGATGGCGTAATAATCCAAGATCTCCATCGGAAGTTGAAAGATAGTCAACTAGAGTTCGCAGTAAAGGAACATCATGAGGAAGCTCTTGATGAGATTGATGAGTGGAAAAGTCATGCTAGACTACCAAGGATCAACGGAGTAGAGGAGGTGTTCTGACCATCCACCTGCAAAAGGTGTACCCTGGATGTCACTACAATCACACCATGTTTAAGTAGGAATTTATGCCCTTATATGCAACAAAACATTAATAACGAGAGTTGAGTCTGTGTGGTTGTGAATTTGAAATGCTTAGTTGCTTTGTGCTTATGATTAATGTTTGGTTTGGATCTTTGTATTGAGTGCAATGATCTTGTTGGTTTGCCCACAAGTTCATTTAGTTCATAGGCCTAAGGTATAAGGTTTAGTGTAATAAATAGTCGGGTTTGATTTTCTTGTTTCTGCTCATCCTGTTTTTTTTTTTTTTGGAGCAATCTGAGTTCATTGGCTTATACCCCTACCATTGAATTAGCATAAATTATGGAATAATTCTGGACAAAAGTAGACTTTTACCTCTTTCTCTGAGCGCAAGAATTGTCCTGATAGCTATTATGGTTTTGGGGTTATGGAAATCACAAGATGATGCAAATGTGCTGTCAGGAATCTGGGCTAGTTTCTGTTGTGCACTGTTTTCAACCAACTTAATTGTCGAATTTGGAGAAGAGTTCTATAAGGAAGTTGTAGAGAATTTCATAAGCTTTCCAACGATGTAAAGTACAACCTTATTGGATTAACAGAACTCGAGTAATTGACGTTTTACTGCACTGCTATTTTTCTACTCGCGAGGAATTTCAGAAAACTTGTTATTGCCTATGCACGTGAGTTTTTCTTGGATATCATAAGGTCATTAAGATGGATTAACTCACATAGGAGAACATTAAATTTACCCTTATTGATCCCCTAGTTAATCCTTTCTTAAGGGAGGTAGCCACGTTGTAGAAGTTGTAAGATGGAGATTGATATTTTCTAATTCTTCACTTTCGGAAGCATATGCTATCTTATGGTTGAGATATCAACATGGAGCACATGCATCTCTCACTCAAGGTTGATGACGCATGGGTCGTCTACAAGGGAGCTTGTGCGCTTGACATGATTGGATTATGTCGCAAGCTATCACAACACTTTGGAGTTCAACTGACAATTCAAGACAAGTTAGCAATGATGATAAAGGAGTGTGCTGCATGTTGGACTTCTCTATAGTTGTTCTATGATGAATTTGGAAACTCCAATACTTATAACAAGCATCATGGTGAGTAAGTTTGAAGGAAGATCCTTTCTTAGGTATGACATCTCTAATGGTGGATTGCATGGAGAACACTAGAGTGAGGTGTTGAGTTGAAGCCGTCCAAGTATGCAAGATTGTTTCCTTGGAATGATAATGACTCTATTGGAGGTTGAAAGGAAGGTTTACCCATGTCTCTCAAGATGTTACTACAAGAGAAGATATTAAGTGTGTGGTTGGATGACTAGTCGACGGTAAAGCATATCGATTTGGAGGTACTATACTATTGGTTAGTTGTATGGCTTACAAGAGTGAGATCTACGTGGTATGTAGGAATTTATAGGACTGCTAAGTTGGTCTTCCGTTGCATGTTCTAGTTGGATTGGGCTAATCAAGTGTTGTGACTTAGAAAAAGGTGTTATAAGCTATGGAAGGAGAAGCGCTGTGCGAAGCCCTTAGCAAAGAATAATTGCTAAGAAGATTCAGGCGACACCACTAGCTAAAAATTTGGATCCAAAGTTTGAGCGACTTAACTTGAGCAAAGGTCACTAATGTTTAAAGTTGGATGAATAGTCTACTTAGGGATAAAAGATACACAAAGTACTTCTTCACTAAGTTGGTTTTAAGCACGTGATATCATTATTGGATTGAAGTGACCATAGATACATGACATGGAATTATATTATCGTCTAGATGAGGCATTTGTCATTATTGGTACTCTTAGCTTAGCAATTATGCTAATGGGGAACAAGTGACATCAAAACCTGCAGAGCCAAGAATATGAGAGTTGAGCAGCTCAACCATAGTAAGGGTACTATTAGTTGGAACTTTGGAATGGAACCTACTTTGGATCAAGAGAGTCATGCTGATCAATTGTAAGGTCTATATGGTGGATAAGGTACCTAAAGGGTTATGAGAGCTACTCCCCGGTTACCCGGGTCTATCTCTTCTTAAGGGGAGTAGTGGCTTAAGCTCACGTGTTTATTTCTCTCAAACTATCTTGAAGTTACGAGTTTATCTTGAAGTTTGTGAGTTTGTCTTTTGGATTACCCTCTATTTATGATCATCTATCCATCTTGAAGCTATTGTTGTTGGCCATCGATGGTAGGAACTAGAGGTAAAAATATGGAGTTAGAAATTGGAATTGATGGGGGACAAAGAAATGTCATACATTTGATCATTGGATGGCCTTTATGAGAGGCATAAAGAAAACAGTAGTGGCTTGATAGTTGGAAGTTACCTTAGAGTTGTTTGGAGTATCCTTTACAATTTTGGAATTAGTGAGCACATTGGTTGGAGTAAGGATATTTGGCATGCAAAGCAAAAAAAAAAAAAAAAAGGAACCATAACCAAGAAAATGGAATTACTCGAGAAGTGACAACGATTTGTAGACCAGTATTTCAATCTCTTCGATCTTTATCTTCCGAATCTCGGGACGAGATTCATCTTAAGGGGGGTAGATTTGTAACACCCCAAATTTTACATCTTTTGAAAATAGAATAAAATGATTTATTTATGTATTTTTGTGCTCATAAAATATAGGAAAATAAATATTTTTATGAAATAAAAACTCATCTTAAGGCTAGATACATGTTTGTGCATTCATGCTGGTGCATATGTTTTTGTGCTGAGTGGTTCTGGTATAATTTCGAAATGGATTCAAAAGTTTTTGAAAATATTTTGAAAGTGCTTTGAAATAAAAAGATAATCTATTTTCCTTTTCCTTCCTCTCTTTCCATTTTTATTTTCGGCCGAAGCCTTTCCCTGTCTATTTCCTGGCCTGGCCCCTTGCTTGCAGCAGCCCAGCACACCTCTCGTGCAGGCCCAGCTCTCTCTCTTTTGGCTTCTCACGTCCGGCCATAGCAACAGATCAAATCCAAGTTGAACTCATCCCCATCAACACGTTTGTCTTATGACTCTGTTGTATACATATATATACATATATATAATACCACCCCGGCCTCTTTCCTTGTAATCGTGCCTGCCAAGTCCTATATAAACCAAGCCCTAAGCACCGCATCGTCCTTCAATTGAGCTACAGCAGCCGCCGCAAACCTTAGCCGAAGCCGTCGAGCTCGCTCTTATGCATCTGCCGCTCCATTGTCCCTGTAAGTTTCTGCCGAGCTTTGCAACATAATCGTGAAGTCTCCAAGTCCTTTACCTCTCGATCTGTTCCTTCCTTGGGTTAGTTCGGTAAACCTCGCTGGTCCTTGCAGGTTCTTGTCGATTGTCATCTTGAGTTCGACTTGGCCGCTCCGTCAGCCAAGCTTCGTTATCAAAGCCGTCGCTGAATTCTTCGTTACCGTGACGTCTTCCTTTCCTGCAAGCAGATGCACATATGGCTACCGATCCATGTCAAGGAGGTCCGATCTTTCTACGTGAATCACTTCCTCGATCTTGTCCAAATCTAGCCGATCAGTGCTGCACTTCGCTGACTGATGTATTGATGGTGAGCACATCTTTGAAACTCAATCTCGTTATTAATTTATATGGTTCCATGCCTTTCGTAGTTCCGTACGTCGTCGCCATCTTTCACTGGTAGATGAACTGCACGTCAGCCTCCATGGTCTCCTTCCTAGCTTGCTTAGCTTGATGATGTCACCCTTGCTAACTCTGTGACATCATGATGACATAAAGTACGTTTTCTTGCCGTTTTCCTTTATAAGAATAAATCTGGAAATACATGTACACATACGTACATCACCCGCAACCAGACTAGCAAACCTAGCAGCCGGCCATGCATTTCTTGTTTTGATCATGATTAGCTTGTTGACACCATCATCACGTCATATGCTAATCATCAAAAAGCCATACATTGTTTCCCTTCATCAGAATTTTGCTAGCTCCTCCAGTATCTAAGCTCGTAGACAATCCAACAATCAAATTCAGATTTGATTTATTTTTATTTCGAAATCAGTTTATTTACAGAATTGCCACTCAGATTCAAATAGCCATATCTTTCTCGTTTCTAATCCGATTAAGCCCGTTCAAGTTATTAGAATCATAATTTCACAATCTACATGTTTATATTACTGTTAGTCAGGTTTCAAACTTTTAAATTTTCGAGTTTATATTTAGTTTATTATTTTATTACTAATAAACTTGTAAAATTCATATCTACGCCGTTTAGCTTCGATTTCGATGATCTTTACGTCTGTGTGATCGTAGAGACGTGTAGAATAGTTCTATGTACTTTTGAAACTGTTTTCCCACTGTTGGTGTACTGATCTAATGGTAGTCTTGTTTGCCATGCATGATTGGATCCATGTGTTTGTGTGTTCTTGATTGGAATCGAGTAGATCGATGAGCTTTATGTTGTTGATCTCGAAGAAGGCCGTGATCTATAAGAAGTTGATGAAGAAGGTATTTTTGGGAAAACATTGGACTTGAAGAAAGGATCTATATTTAAGGCAAGTATAGTTTTGGGATATGCTAACTTTAAACCATGATCATATGACTTGAGTGATGTTTATGCAATGAACTTTAAATGTGAATTGTTTAGCAACATGTGAACTTGTCTGCAAGTGATAATCCGGGATATACTGATACAGCTATGGGGGCTACATGGCTCGGCTTTAGTCGTTCGAGGGGGATAGTGTTTACTTGTGTCGGTGGTTACCGAATCGGAAGAGAATGGGTTGTAGCCCTATCGCTATCCGGCATGTTTAGATAACCCCTTTGAAAGGCTTTATAATGGTTTCTCGGGTTTGGGAGTTATAGACCCGTGCTTTGGGAAAACATTGACCCGTAGTGAAAGTGTACACCTCTCACTTGAGAGTTAAAAACTGTTATAACGGCCGTGCTCTCGGTCATGAGCGGCCTTGGAACTTTTGCATTAAAGATGATGACCTATGCTTGTTTAATAGTTCATAATTTATCGTTTTTGCTCTACATTATTATGTTATAGTGATCATGGGTTTTGAGGTAGATATTGCCTAGCTATATTTGCGGAGTTCGACATGGACTCAACTCTTGCTATTCCCCACACCTCAGGAAGAAGTTAGGCTTGTGATCAACCAGTCAGTCGGTCCCTGTGGTGCCTACATCAGAAGAACAGAGAGTCTTTCCGTTGTCTGCTAGCTGAGGTTATTTGTTTTATATTACATACGTTATTTTTTTTTTAAGCATTGTGAATTGATTACCATTCATTTGTAAAACTATATGTGAGATTTGACTTCCGGGGCTCACATATGGCTTCATCTGGTTTTGTTCTTAAAACCGGGTGTTACAAATTGGTATCGGCTCGTCTTGACCAGTAGGACGCAAGCCTAGTTAGAATTGGACGCCTTTGCTTTCTTTCATCCTCGGTTGGTGTATATGTTGCAAGAACGGTACCTATATCAACATGCTCAAGTGGAGTAATGATGCATTACGTGGACGCATCCTAAGTTTAAGAGACAGTGGAGCATAGAAGCACACATCACAAGGAGGGATATCCTGGGAAACACTATGAAGAGATGAAGGATGACAAGCGAAAGCGATTCCCTAGATTTCTACCGAGAATTTTGCTTTGAGTTATGGATAATCCTAGTAGAGATCAAGGTGAACAAATAAAGGAGATGGCGTAATAATCCAAGATCTCCATCGAAAGTTGAAAGATAGTCAACTAGAGTTCGCGAGAAGTAGGAACATCATGAGGAAGCTCTTGATGAGATTGATGAGTGGAAAAGTCATGCTAGACTACCAAGGATCAACGGAGTAGAGGAGGTGTTCTGACCATCCACCTGCAAAAGGTGTACCCTGGATGTCACTACAATCACACCATGTTTAAGTAGGAATTTATGCCCTTATATGCAACAAAACATTAATAACGAGAGTTGAGTCTGTGTGGTTGTGAATTTGAAATGCTTAGTTGCTTTGTGCTTATGATTAATGTTTGGTTTGGATCTTTGTATTGAGTGCAATGATCTTGTTGGTTTGCCCACAAGTTCATTTAGTTCATAGGCCTAAGGTATAAGGTTTAGTGTAATAAATAGTCGGGTTTGATTTTCTTGTTTCTGCTCATCCTGTTTTTTTTTTGGAGCAATCTGAGTTCATTGGCTTATACCCCTACCATTGAATTAGCATAAATTATGGAATAATTCTGGACAAAAGTAGACTTTTACCTCTTTCTCTGAGCGCAAGAATTGTCCTGATAGCTATTATGGTTTTGGGGTTATGGAAATCACAAGATGATGCAAATGTGCTGTCAGGAATCTGGGCTAGTTTCTGTTGTGCACTGTTTTCAACCAACTTAATTGTCGAATTTGGAGAAGAGTTCTATAAGGAAGTTGTAGAGAATTTCATAAGCTTTCCAACGATGTAAAGTACAACCTTATTGGATTAACAGAACTCGAGTAATTGACGTTTTACTGCACTGCTATTTTTCTACTCATGAGGAATTTCAGAAAACTTGTTATTGCCTATACACGTGAGTTTTTCTTGGATATCATAAGGTCATTAAGATGGATTAACTCACATAGGAGAACATTAAATTTACCCTTATTGATCCCCTAGTTAATCCTTTCTTAAGGGAGGTAGCCACGTTGTAGAAGTTGTAAGATGGAGATTGATATTTTCTAATTCTTCACTCGGAAGCATATGCTATCTTATGGTTGAGATATCAACATGGAGCACATGCATCTCTCACTCAAGGTTGATGACGCATGGGTCGTCTACAAGGAGCTTGTGCGCTTGACATGATTGGATTATGTCGCAAGCTATCACAACACTTTGGAGTTCAACGACAATTCAAGACAAGTTAGCAATGATGATAAAGGAGTGTGCTGCATGTTGGACTTCTCTATAGTTGTTCTATGATGAATTTGGAAACTCCAATACTTATAACAAGCATCATGGTGAGTAAGTTTGAAGGAAGATCCTTTCTTAGGTATGACATCTCTAATGGTGGATTGCATGGAGAACACTAGAGTGAGGTGTTGAGTTGAAGCCGTCCAAGTATGCAAGATTGTTTCCTTGGAATGATAATGACTCTATTGGAGGTTGAAAGGAAGGTTTACCCATGTCTCTCAAGATGTTACTACAAGAGAAGATATTAAGTGTGTGGTTGGATGACTAGTCGACGGTAAAAGCATATCGATTTGGAGGTACTATACTATTGGTTAGTTGTATGGCTTACAAGAGTGAGATCTACGTGGTATGTAGGAATTTATAGGACTGCTAAGTTGGTCTTCCGTTGCATGTTCTAGTTGGATTGGGCTAATCAAGTGTTGTGACTTAGAAAAGGTGTTATAAGCTATGGAAGGAGAAGCGGTTGCGAAGCCCTTAGCAAAGAATAATTGCTAAGAAGATTCAGACGACACCACTAGCTAAAAATTTGGATCAAAGTTTGAGCGACTTAACTTGAGCAAAGGTCACTAATGTTTAAAGTTGGATGAATAGTCTACTTAGGGATAAAAGATACACAAAGTACTTCTTCACTAAGTTGGTTTTTAAGCACGTGATATCATTATTGGATTGAAGTGACCATAGATACATGACATGGAATTATATTATCGTCTAGATGAGGCATTTGTCATTATTGGTACTCTTAGCTTAGCAATTATGCTAATGGGGAACAAGTGACATCAAAACCTGCAGAGCCAAGAATATGAGAGTTGAGCAGCTCAACCATAGTAAGGGTACTATTAGTTGGAACTTTGGAATGGAACCTACTTTGGATCAAGAGAGTCATGCTGATCAATTGTAAGGTCTATATGGTGGATAAGGTACCTAAAGGGTTATGAGAGCTACTCCCTGGTTACCCCGGGTCTATCTCTTCTTAAGGGGAGTAGTGGCTTAAGCTCACGTGTTTATTTCTCTCAAACTATCTTGAAGTTACGAGTTTATCTTGAAGCTGTGAGTTTGTCTTTTGGATTACCCTCTATTTATGATCATCTATCCATACTGAAGCTATTGTTGTTGGCCATCAGATGGTAGGAACTAGAGGTAAAAATATGGAGTTAGAAATTGGAATTGATGGGGGACAAAGAAATGTCATACATTTGATCATTGGATGGCCTTTATGAGAGGCATAAAGAACAGTAGTGGCTTGATAGTTGGAAGTTACCTTAGAGTTGTTTGGAGTATCCTTTACAATTTTGGAATTAGTGAGCACATTGGTTGGAGTAAGGATATTTGGCATGCAAAGCAAAAAAAAAGGAACCATAACCAAGAAAATGGAATTACTCGAGAAGTGACAACGATTTGTAGACAGAGTATTTCAATCTCTTTCGATCTTTATCTTCGAATCTCGGGGCGAGATTCATCTTAAGGGGGGGTAGATTTGTAACACCCCAAATTTTACATCTTTTGAAAATAGAATAAAATGATTTATTTATGTATTTTTGTGCTCATAAAATATAGGAAAATAAATATTTTTATGAAATAAAAACTCATCTTAAGGCTAGATACATGTTTGTGCATTCATGCTGGTGCATATGTTTTTGTGCTGAGTGGTTCTGGTATAATTTCGAAATGGATTCAAAAGTTTTTGAAAATATTTTGAAAGTGCTTTGAAATAAAAAGATAATCTATTTTCCTTTTCCTTCCTCTCTTTCCATTTTTATTTTCGGCCGAAGCCTTTCCCTGTCTATTTCCTGGCCTGGCCCCTTGCTTGCAGCAGCCCAGCACACCTCTCGTGCAGGCCCAGCTCTCTCTCTTTTGGCTTCTCACACGTCCGGCCATAGCAACAGATCAAATCCAAGTTGAACTCATCCCCATCAACACGTTTGTCTTATGACTCTGTTGTATACATATATATACATATATATAATACCACCCCGGCCTCTTTCCTTGTAATCGTGCCTGCCAAGTCCTATATAAACCAAGCCCTAAGCACCGCATCGTCCTTCAATTGAGCTACAGCAGCCGCCGCAAACCTTAGCCGAAGCCGTCGAGCTCGCTCTTATGCATCTGCCGCTCCATTGTCCCTGTAAGTTTCTGCCGAGCTTTGCAACATAATCGTGAAGTCTCCAAGTCCTTTACCTCTCGATCTGTTCCTTCCTTGGGTTAGTTCGGTAAACCTCGCTGGTCCTTGCAGGTTCTTGTCGATTGTCATCTTGAGTTCGACTTGGCCGCTCCGTCAGCCAAGCTTCGTTATCAAAGCCGTCGCTGAATTCTTCGTTACCGTGACGTCTTCCTTTCCTGCAAGCAGATGCACATATGGCTACCGATCCATGTCAAGGAGGTCCGATCTTTCTACGTGAATCACTTCCTCGATCTTGTCCAAATCTAGCCGATCAGTGCTGCACTTCGCTGACTGATGTATTGATGGTGAGCACATCTTTGAAACTCAATCTCGTTATTAATTTATATGGTTCCATGCCTTTCGTAGTTCCGTACGTCGTCGCCATCTTTCACTGGTAGATGAACTGCACGTCAGCCTCCATGGTCTCCTTCCTAGCTTGCTTAGCTTGATGATGTCACCCTTGCTAACTCTGTGACATCATGATGACATAAAGTACGTTTTCTTGCCGTTTTCCTTTATAAGAATAAATCTGGAAATACATGTACACATACGTACATCACCCGCAACCAGACTAGCAAACCTAGCAGCCGGCCATGCATTTCTTGTTTTGATCATGATTAGCTTGTTGACACCATCATCACGTCATATGCTAATCATCAAAAGCCATACATTGTTTCCCTTCATCAGAATTTTGCTAGCTCCTCCAGTATCTAAGCTCGTAGACAATCCAACAATCAAATTCAGATTTGATTTATTTTTATTTCGAAATCAGTTTATTTACAGAATTGCCACTCAGATTCAAATAGCCATATCTTTCTCGTTTCTAATCCGATTAAGCCCGTTCAAGTTGCGTTAGAATCATAATTTCACAATCTACATGTTTATATTACTGTTAGTCAGGTTTCAAACTTTTAAATTTTCGAGTTTATATTTAGTTTATTATTTTATTACTAATAAACTTGTAAAATTCATATCTCTCGCCGTTTTAGCCGATTTCGATGATCTTTACGTCGTGTGATCGTAGAGAGCGTGTAGAATAGTTCTATGTACTTTTGAAACTGTTTTCCCACTGTTGGTGTACTGATCTAATGGTAGTCTTGTTTGCCATGCATGATTGGATCCATGTGTTTGTGTGTTCTTTGATTGGAATCGAGTAGATCGATGAGCTTTATGTTGTTGATCTCGAAGAAGGCCGTGATCTATAAGAAGTTGATGAAGAAGGTATTTTTGGGAAAACATTGGACTTGAAGAAAGGATCTATATTTAAGGCAAGTATAGTTTTGGGATATGCTAACTTTAAACCATGATCATATGACTTGAGTGATGTTTATGCAATGAACTTTAAATGTGAATTGTTTAGCAACATGTGGACTTGTGCGCAAGTGATAATCCGGGATATACAGTACAGCTATGGGGGCTACATGGCTCGGCTTTAGTCGTTCGGGGGATAGTGTTTACTTGTGTCGGTGGTTACCGGAATCGGAAGAGAATGGGTTGTAGCCCTATCGCTATCCGGCATGTTTAGATAACCCCTTTGAAAGGCCTTATAATGGTTTCTCGGGTTTGGGAGTTATAGACCCGTGCTTTGGGGAAAACATTGACCCGTAGTGAAAGTGTACACCTCTGCGCAGAGTTAAAAGCTAACGTATAACAGCCGTGCTCTCGGTCATGAGCGGCCTTGGAACTTTTGCATTAAAGATGATGACCTATGCTTGTTTAATAGTTCATAATTTATCGTTTTGCTCTACATTATTATGTTATAGTGATCATGGGTTTTTGAGGTAGATATTGCCTAGCTATATTTGCGGAGTTCGACATGGACTCACTCTTGCTATTCCCCACACCTCGGGAAGAAGTTAGGCTTGTGATCAACCGGTCGGTCGGTCCCCGTGGTGCCTACATCGAAAGAACAGAGAGTCTTTCCGTTGTCCGCTAGCCGAGGTTATTTGTTTTATATTACATACGTTATTTTTTTTTAAGCATTGTGAATTGATTACCATTCATTTGTAAAACTATATGTGAGATTTGACTTCCGGGGCTCACATATGGCTTCATCTGGTTTTGTTCTTAAAACCGGGTGTTACAAATTGGTATCGACTCGTCTTGACTGTAGGGACGCAAAGCCTAGTTAGAATTGGACGCCTTTGCTTTCTTTCATCCTCGGTTGGTGTATATGTTGCAAGAACGGTACCTATATCAACATGCTCAAGTGGAGTAATGATGCATTACGTGGGCGCATCCTAAGTTTAAGAGACAATTGGAGCATAGAAGCACACATCACAAGGAGGGATATCACGGGAAACACTATGAAGAGATGAAGGATGACAAGCGGCGATTCCCTAGATTTCTACCGAGAATTTTGCTTTGAGTTATGGATAATCCTAGTAGAGATCAAGGTGAACAAATAAAGGAGATGGCCGTAATAATCCAAGATCTCCATCAGAAGTTGAAAGATAGTCAACTAGAGTTCGCGGAAGTAAGGAACATCATGAGGACATCTGACAATGGGTGGTTGACACCTAGGGACATCGATGAGGACATCTCGGTCCCTAATGTTTCATCATATGAAGATCACTCACCATCCAACACAAGTGATCATAAAATACATGCCAAGAAGATACATGAGAAGGTGAATTTGCTCCTTGCTAAACTTAACATTAAAATATTTAAGAATGTTATACTACCTAAAATATAGAGCATATGTATTGACAAGGTTTACACAAGAAGGAACTACTGCTTTGGACCCAAAAGAGGAGATGGTTTACACACGAAATTTGAACCAACAAACCATCTAGCCGACAACACGAAAGCCTCATAAAGAAACGGTCAGAACTATTGAATCTATGAAGATATGGAGGTGCATGACGACTTGTTGGAAATCTTATTCAGTTAGCTTTCAAATGCCACCAACTCCGTATCATTTGGACCTTGCACTAAAGAGTTATAATTGTATTAGTGCAAAATGCTCCAAAAGCTCAACAGTGCATGAAGCTGAAGTTTCGTGCAGAAACCGTACCATTATACAACTAAGTCGTGATACACAGCGTACATGTTTAGAAATATGATCAAGTTAGCTTTCCAACGTATCCAACCATTCGACATTTGGACTTCGAGCAAGGAGTTATGACCAAAACATTAAAGACGCTCGGGAGGCCAACAACTGGGTGCGAGAATTGAAGACCACTTCGAAATCCTCTACTAGTTGGCTTTCCAACTTCCAACATGGAGACTTCAGTTCATAGCTATCCAAAAGACTTGTTCCTTGTATAAATAACACCTCTATTGTACAAGAAAGACACCTTTGACGAATATGATAACTTAATATGGTATATTCCAGCTGAGCTGTTGTGTCTTTTACACACACACCTTTGTTCTTGCGAGCTTCGTGCTCTACGGCTTTCATTCGGCTGCGCCGTATTGTGTGGATTAGTTCTGTTTTGTGGTTCTGCGATCGCTCGGAGATCGAGTTGAAGTCCTTCGCGGTTTTAGAGCCTCTCTCCATGCCCGCTTGGTCAAATCCAAACTTTGTCATGTATAAAGCTAGTTATCCCATTGTTTCAACAGCAAGTTATCCTTTGTTCTCAAACCCTACTGTCGTGAGGATTGAGCCATCCCCTGCCGATTCATATCGATATTTATCATCCGGTGATCAGAGCTATCGTTGTCACGGTAGGTTTTGTTATCATCCACTTATATATAAATCCTTTTGTTCACCATTTTGTTACTCGTTTTATCCATCATATATCATATTT
Organism: Hyparrhenia diplandra; assembly: GCA_015847255.1. Taxonomy (NCBI): domain Eukaryota; kingdom Viridiplantae; phylum Streptophyta; class Magnoliopsida; order Poales; family Poaceae; genus Hyparrhenia; species Hyparrhenia diplandra. The sequence goes on along the minus strand of JADLZK010007526.1, from coordinate 6,775 downwards.
TGTTCTTGTCCTATAGTCCACTGAAAATTGTGGGGTTCACATCCGCTCCCTGGCCTTCGCAACCAGTGGGTGCGGGAGAGGGGGCGAGGATTTACCACAGAGAGAGTGAGAAAAAGACAGATGCGGAGCATGAGTATGCCTCTGCGCGGTTTCACCCTCGCTGGTGTTGCCGGGGGTGACGTCGTGCGGATGTCGCTGTGGTTGCGGAGTGTTACACTTGCGAAGGTGGGAAAACGAGATTGGATTAAATGGCAATGAATTCAGCCACCAACTGACCCCCTCTACCCGACCTAGGTATTTATAGGGAGGTGAGGGGTCGGAGGCGTTTTTACATTTGGGTACCATAGTCACACACGTGACCGATGGAATCTCGCAGGGGTGTTTTTGTACAATCACCCTCACGGGGTAAAATGGTACCTTATTCTTGCCCTAGCAGTTTGTTCTTCCTGGGCGCTATCGGCTGCTTCGAGGGAGCCAATTCCTCGTCACCCTGTCCCGCGTCCTCCATCACGAGGCCACCCGCTGCCCTGAGCTCCGATCTTTGCTCTGCCCGTGACCTGTAAGACGAAGAGGCATAGACAAAAAAAGGGAGTTTGGTTGGAGCACCTCGATAAAGGATCGAGGGTACCTCGACGGTTAGGCAAGGCAATGATGAGGAGGCCCCGCAAAGGTACCCTCTCGGGGATTCCGTGTCATACTTCGGGCCTGCTTGTATTCTTGGACCTTCGATGTGAGGTCCGCGGGCTGCTGGTGCTGGCGAGGGTCGCCACCCCCCACACACACACAAAAATCATTAGGTTTATGTATTGACAAGGTTTACACAAGAAGGAGCTACTTGCTGGACCCACCCAAAGAGAGGAGATGGTTTACAAACGAGCTGAACAAACAAACCATCTAGCTGACAACACGAAGCATCAGAAAGAAATAGTCACAACTCTTGAATCTATGAAGATTTGCAGGTCCATGAGGACTTGTTGGAAAGCTTATTCAGTACATATGCACAACATTTTAGGTAGTATAACATTTTCAAATATTTTAATGTTAAGTTTAGCAAGGAGCAAATTCACCTTCTAATGTATTTTCTTGGCATGTGTTTGTGCAAGAGGCCTACAATTATGATCAGTTGTGTTGGATGGTGAATGATGTTCATATGATGAAACATTAGGGGTTGGCATGTCCTCGTCATCCTTCCCTTCTTTAGAAGGAGTCGTCCTCGACTCTAACTATTGTAAACCAAAGAATTGTACTAGGCCGTGAATGTTGATTGTCATGGCATGGTCACATCAACAACATCCATGACCAAGAGTACATGTGGATGAGTAGACCGTGTTGGCCAAATCAAGTGGAGGCACAAGAGGACATGATTATCAAGAAGTTGAGGACGATGGTGTGACACTTGTCGAGATTTTAGATAATTTCATAGGCGCTACACAGGTCGTATCACTGGCAGAGAAAACGGGCCAACTAGGGCCCGAGGGTGCTGCTGTCGTGTGGGGACGGGCTCAGCGGCATGCCCTAGCCGCACGTGAGGGACAGGACACCCCCGACCGCCGTCACCATTGTCGCCAGTCCCATTGTCCTCGTTACTAATGACCATATGGAGTTCTAGTTGTGTTAGGAAAGAATTGGTTCACATAGGAAGTCAAGTAGTTGAGATAGGAGAATCGAATCTGACAAGGATCTCTTCATTTGATTATAAATAGAAGGGGAGATGTAACAGATCTGTGCAAGTAATAGAAGAGTGAAACCTCCTTTACCTACTCTCCCTCTCGCTCTCTCTCGGCTGCCCTTCCAGAGCACATGTCACCACCCCTACCCCCCCATGCACGCTGCCTAGCTGGCGTGCACCATCATGTGGCTGCCTTCGGCACCACCCCTGCCCTCACCACGCGGCCACCCCCTGGTGAACCTTCTGACATTTGGTATCCGAAGACCAACTCGATCCCCACACCACTGCAATGGATGACTCTAGGGAAATCACCGAGAACTCTTCGTAGCCTTCTCCAAGGATGTCCTCACCAAGGTGGAGACCCTTACTATACAGATCCCGAATGTCAACAATCGCCCGCGATCATGGAGATGGGGAGTCCAGCTGAGACAGATCTTGACAAAGGAGCTTCGGCGCGACAAAGCGATCCTCACCACCAAGATGAATAATCCCATTGGGTCGCTAACCTATACTGTGCTAGCACCGGCGTTGCGGACAGGGGCCGATCATCATTGATGCCGTGTCGAGGCGTAAATGTCATCGCTTGCTAGGCACGACAGCTAGCTCATCGCTGGCTGTTGGCGGAGATAATTCTCTGGCAACCCTACCTCACCGCGACTACAAAGGACCCCCATGGATGCCGTCAAGGAGACTCCCCATCGAGCTCGGGCTTGGAACAGCCAACACCAAAGCCTGCATATAGAAGCACCACGCTCCTTCCTCCGCTGCACTATGCCGTGCCGGCAAGCTTCCCCTCCCTTTTCCCTGCTTCTCTTCTTCTTTCCCTTCCCTTCTCCTTTTTGCCCTTCACACTGGTCGTGGCCACCTATGGCCGTTGAGCATGCTGACCGTGACCAGCAAGTACACCCAAATGTTAGGGATAGTTTATCCTTTAGCCTTGTTAATCATCGTAGCGAAGCTGACCAAATGAGTAAGCGAATTGGATTCACTTTGGCACCTATTTTTAATTAAGAAGTGGATGGATATAGTTAAAAAAACATTTCTATTATATTTCAAGAATAAGACTATTTATGTGGTATTTCAAAAGATGTGGTGTTGACAAAAATGTTTGCTTCTATTATTCGCCTGAAACCATACAACATCTGTTTCTTAAGCGTGCTTATGCAAAGTTTTTGCGGCAGGCGGTTCTAATTTCGTTTGGTATAACCACTCCAGTAAACATAGATGGCATGTTCACTAATTGGTTAAAACTGGGAGGTACTAAACAAAACACTTTAATATTAGGTACGGCTGTGCGCTATGTGGGAAAAATGGCTAACAAGATAAAGCAAAACCAAATTTTTTTTGCAGATACTCTTCAGGGGAACGCACTGGAACAAGTGTGAGAACAGACTTGTGTCCCAAGTTTAAATTCAACTCGTAACAGGGCCAAGGCCATTTCAATACAAGGAGCTGGCAGCTGCGACGAAGAATTTCTCCGACGAGAACAAGCTTGGGCTTGGAGGGTTCCACACAGTGTACCGGGGCTTCTTGAGGGACCCAGACCTCCATGTGGCCGTGAAGCTGTTGTCTGCAGATCTTCCGGGCAAGGACAGAGGGAGTTTGAGGCAGAAGTCAAAGTCCTGACCCATGTGAGGCATAGGAACATTGTCCAGCTCGTTTGCTGGTGTCAGAGTAACCACGGAGGCCTCCTGCTCGTTTATGAATTGATGGCTCTGTAGAAAATGGTGGAACGAGAGTTATCCCCTAGGGACTCTCGGTTGCTTGTTAATATAGGCAGGGAATGGCCCCCTGCGTGGCTTACATCACAAGTTACAATCTATGCCTTGGATTACAATCCTAACATACTTTACATCTTTGAGTACAAGTAATGTAACAACCAATGCCGGCGCATATCTATCCTATACCCGGCTACAATGGATAACAACCATATCATCTAATACTCCCCTCAATCTTAGCCACTAACAAGGTTAAGATTGTGCGAAAACGTCGAAGCTTCTCAGCAGATACAGGTTTGGTAAAACATCCGCGACTTGGTCACCAGAATTAATGAACCGGATATCAAGCAACTTCCGAGCTACCTGCTCTCTCACAAAATGAAAATCGATTTCAATATGTTTAGTTCGCGCATGGAATACGGGTTCGCCGAGAGATACTTGGCACCTAAGTTATCACACCATAGTCTCGCCGCTGGAGGATGAGGAACACGAAGTTCAGTCAACAATTTCTGGATCCACATCATTTCTGCAGTGGCATTAGCAAAGCGCCTTGTATTCAGCCTCCGTACTAGAGCGAGACACACGTGGACTGCTTCGGACCATCCAAGAAACCAAGTTGTTACCGAGGAACACAGCAAACCCACCGGTGGCGCCTGTCATCAACATCACCAGCCCAGTCAGCGTCGGAGAAGACGCTGATCATCATGCTGCCTGATTTCCGAATCCTGAGACCGACATTGAGAGTCCCACGGATATACCGAGTATCGTTTCACTGCTGTCAATGAGTAGTGGTTGGCGCATGGAGGAATTGACACACCTTGTTGACAGCAAAACAAATATCAGGCCGGGTGAGTGTGAGATATTGAAGAGCACCTACAACACTCCTGTAATTTGTGGAGTCTTCATCACTGAGTGGTGTACCAGCCACCAAGCTAAGCTTCTCCGAGGGAGACATAGGTGTATCAACACTCTTAGCTTTATCCATACCTGACCGAGAGAGTACATCTGCAGCATAGTGTCCCTGGGACAACGTCAATCCATCTGCCCCTCTTGTGACTTGAATCCCGAGAAAATAATGGAGGTTCCCAAGATCTTTAAGAGCAAAGTCAGCCTGGAGATCCTTGAGTAGCGCATCCGTGGCTTGTGGAGATGAGCTGGCCACAATGATGTCATCAACATATACAAGCACAAACATTATGTAACCACCTTTATTATAATAAAATAATGATGCATCTGCCTTGGAAGCAGTGAACCCGAGGGCTTCAAGCGTTGACATAACCGAGCATGCCACATCCCTGGATCTTGTTTGAGGCCGTAGAGGGCTTTATCAAGTTTGCAAACATATGTAGGATGTTTCTTGTCCACATATCCGGGAGGTTGCAACATGTAAACCTCCTCTTCGGGATGCCGTGAAGGAAGGCATTTTGCACATCTAACTGACGCAAAGACCATCCTTTGGTGACAACAATGAATAGAATTAGCCGGATAGTAGCTGCCTTTACCACCGGGCTAAACGTCTCTTCATAATCCACACCATATTGTTGCTCGAAGCCTTTAGCAACAAGGCGTGCTTTATACCGGTCTATAGTGCCATCAGCTCTCCGTTTTATCTTGTATACCCATTTACATCCAACAATATTCTTCCCTTTTGGTCTTGTCACAAGATGCATGTTTGATTCCGAGTGAGTGCATCAAACTCACTATCCATGGCCGCACACCACTTTGGATCGCCGAGAGCTTCTTCAATGGTCGAAGGTTCTCTGTATCTGCATTAGCCTGCATACACCAACATACCGTGCCATCGGTGCGAACTTTAGGTTGCACAATACCTCGCTGAGCACGAGTCACTGCTCTGGCGGGAGAAGCTGCTGCCGAAGAGGCTCCGGGAGGAGAGCCGGCCATAGAGGATCCCCGGATGAAAATCCCAGCGGTAGCCGGACACCGGCTCCGTCCCCCCAGGGCGTGGGATCGTACGTGGCGAGACGGGCATCTCCGTGGCGTGGTGCGGCGAGGGCGGAGATGTAGAAGATCCGGCCTCCGTGACCGGTTCCCCGTCGCGGGGAGACACGTCCAACGACCGCCGGATCCCGAGCTGGATCGCGCCGCCCCGGTCGGGGGGAGCAGCGCCCGGCGAAGCATCCTCGATGCGTGTCTTTGTCTCCGCTGGGGAACACATAAAATGGCGCCTGGATTATCAGCTGCCGAGCACTGTTGCCGCCGTATTTTCTCCATCCATGATTCCTGAAACAGTCCGAGCCTCCACCTTGCGGTGGCGGATTAGTAGAAACATGCACATGCGAATCAAGTACGTGACCATCCCCATGGCTAGTGGTGGAGGGAAGAAGGATGTCGGAAGGAGTTCGATTTCTTTTTGCGAAGGCGGGCAACCGGCATTGGGATGAAAGATGGGCAAAAGGGAAAAACGGACTTGTCGAAGACAATGTCACGTGAGATGTAGACTCTGCTGGTCTTGGGATCTAGGCACTTGTATCCCTTGTGAAGCGTACTATAGCCAATAAAAACACATTGTTGAGATCTAAATTGGAGCTTCCTAGAATTATACGGCCTTAAATTGGGCCATACGGGCGCAACCAAATGTCGCGCGGAGGAAGGCATAGTCGGGTTGTTGATGAAATAGGCGCTCGAAGGGTGTTTGATCCTGAATGACTCGTGATGGCAAGCGATTAATAAGATAGACAGCTGTCGAAAAGGCTTAGATCCCAAAATTTCAATGGAACAGATGCATGAGCAAGAAGAGATAGACCCATCTCGACTATATGCACTGTGTTTGCGCTCGCAGAGCCGTTTTGCTGGTGTGCGTGGGGGCATGAGACATGGTGAGCAATGCCAATGCGCTGGAAGAACGAGTTCAGAGATTGATACTCGCCACCCCAATCCGTTTGTACTGCCCGGGATCTTCGATTAAAAACGTCTTTCAGCAAGACTTTGGAACTTATGAAAGCATTCAAACACTTGTGACTTATGACGAATCAAATAAAGCCAAGTAAATTTGCTATGATCATCAATGAAACTGACATAGTACTTATATGACCCGACTGAGGTGGGGCAGGGGGCCCATACATCTGAAAAAATGAGGTCAAAGGACCAGCCGACACACTATCGACTTAGGGTAAGGCAACGATGATGACTCTTGCCTAGCTGACAAGCGTCGCACACCCTATCTTTATTCAAGTCTGAAGAAACAGAAATTTTATTCCTATCTAGAACTAGCTTGACCGCCCGAGAGGAAGCATGTCTAGACAGCTGATGCCATACGGACCCGAAGATGACTTGATGGCACCCGAAAAGCTTGTTTATTCGAAGACCGAAAAGACTTCGACTCGGAAGAATGCAACGGGTAGAGCCCTCCTTCACATCTGCCTCTGTG